>OX463842.1:49929020-50141020 GCA_949825065.1 Odontocerum albicorne | reverse complement strand
GTTTTTAAGATCCTCTTGATCGCCTTTCTTATGGAGAAGTATTATAGTTGCAGATTTCCAATCTTCTGGAATGTCTTTTTCTTGAAGGCACCTGTTGAAAAGTGTTGATAAGATGGTATCCACTTCTCGACCTGTTTGTTTAAGGACATCAATGGACAAACCGTCGGTACCAGTGGCCTTACCGGATTTCATTCCGTTGATTGCGTATCTGATCTCTCCTGGCAAGATCGTTGGGATATTTTCGTCCTTAGTTGTTTTTAGATTCAGATTTGTATATATATATATATATATATATATATATATATATATATATATATATATATATATATATATATATATATATATATATATATATATATATATATATATATATATATATATATATATATATATATATATATATATATATATATATATATATATATATATATATATATATATATATATATATATATATATATATATATATATATATATATATATATATATATATATATATATATATATATTCTTAAAAAAGTAAAAACATGTTGTCGAGTTGGTTTCTTCATGCATTAAACGTAAAAATCAAAAGCTAATTTTCCAATATGCAGACCGGATAGGAATCTCCTTTCCAATTTACTTTTCATATTTCTATGATATCTGGTCAATTAACAAGCGGATGCTGGCCACCCCATCGGATGGATGAAATGAGGGTGAGTTCAGCTTATTCATCCACGGTGGTAACGGCAGCTCTCGAAGCGTCGACATAAAAGAGCCACGGATGATGGCCATTGAGAGGCAAATGAATAGTCATCAAAGAGGGTGACTAATGACCTTTTGTCACCTTAATTAAAGTCTCGTGTTCGTATAAAATTAGCCAGATGAATCAGCGTAATGATGGACTAAGAATAATCACGCGTTGTCGATAGGAGGCACCTTCTCCCATGTCCACATATAGGAGGAGGATATGTACTTGTGCCCGGAGATACGAGTTATTTTATTCCTTAGTTAGTTACTCGTATCTACCATCTAGAAATAAAACTTTGACGAATATTGCATTTATTGATTTTTTACCCTACACACTCCCGCTGTTGTATACAGTATAACTATTAAATTTCAATCAATTCTTATTATATATATCAGAATTGTATCACTTGTAAAAAATCTAAATACTTTTCTGTGTACTTACGATAAAAAAGGTTTTCTGCATTGAAAAATTATTTCAATTTATAATAATGCACGTTATAATAATGTCAGACTTCTTATTAACCCTTCCTTTTCGGTGCTAAAATTGAAACGCGCGCTCCGGTGTTGGGTAGTGAGTACGCGATCAAAAATTAGCGATTTTAAATCGGAAAAATAAGAACATTCATAGATAATCCCCTTAATTAATTATAATTGAAGTTAAAAATTACAATAATTGAGATTTATTTGCGGAAAACATTAAAAAACCATCTGGCACCGCTCACGGAACGGGCGTACGTCTAATCTATTAGCAAGCCAGAAGCAACTGCGGCGCGGAGCAGTAGTGGCTTACCCCGGCGTGGCTTACGCTTGCGACGATTGAGACAATTGAGCTCCTCGCAATTCAGTGGATTATGCAAGAGTGAGATGCGAATATAGTGTCGCGCTTCCCGCATACTCTTCACCTATCGTCAAAACACAAGGTCTAGGCACTCACAGCGTTTAAATGCGAATTTGTTTACGATCTTCACAAAATACCCACGATATAGTCGATAAACTCTGATTATTATTAATATTATATTTTGGAGGAATACCTAAAATCTTAACCTTGTATTTATTATATTTATAGAGATATTGATGGTTATTAGAAGCAACATGTAGACGATACCCAACACAGGGAAGGAAAGGTTAATAAACTACGATTAACGTTTGATGGAATAATTATACCATATCTGTTTTTTTCAATAAAATCTATAATATACGTTATGTTCCACTGTTACGTAAGTATATTACATTTGTCTAATGTCTGATAATATTCTGTTGCGTAGTTAATACATATATTGAACAAAAATATGCATTATTTTTAAATATATTATTTTTATTATTTCTACTTAGGTTTATTGTATCGTTATTTAATTTATTTATTTAACACTTTTATTGCAAATACCATTTGGCGGGCTTAATGCCATGTGGCAATATCTTCCAACCAACCAGACAAAAGTAAATTAAGCAAGTTACGTGGTCGCATAAATCATTCAAATGACTATCCATCCCCACGAAATCCATAAACACAAACGTGAGCATATGCCCACGAGCCCCACAAAGACGGACAATCACCTAAACATTATTTTTCATGTAAAGTGAGATATGATCAATCAAAAGGCAAGGAAGGGATGGTGGAGAGGAAAGGAAAAGAACAATCAGGAATGAAACACGTTATTTTACTGACTAGAAATTAAGAGTTTTTTCAGTCGCTTCTTAAAGCATGCCAAGGACGGAGCGAGTCTTATATTGGTTTGTAACTGATTCCAGAGTCTCACTGCATGGACAGTAAAGTACGACGTAAAAAAAGAGGAGTGGTGAACTGGAAAGGCTAATAGACAATCTCTGTTTGAGCGTAGCGCTAATCCATGATTGTTTAGGTCCTTAAGGGAAGAGATGATGATGATGATTTGTTGATAAATAATAAAACACGTTAGATCGCAATGCGGAAAGAGAGTGGAATTTTATAAGTAACGTAGGTATTTATATATTTTTAGAATGTGCGCGAGAACGTGCTCGCGATATGCCTACGTCTCGCTTCTGTGAATGCAAAACGATTAATTGTTGTATGTAGGTAACAATCTATTTACGGAACCGGCGAGATAGCGTGGTGCGTTCTCTCTCTAGTATGGAGTGCGGTCCGCTCGGCTATGGGATGAATGGCCGGCGGGTGACCTTCGGACTTGTTTACTTAGATTTATCGAGGAATCCGAAGGTCATTTCATCGGTCATTGACCGTATGTATGAACGCCGAGTGGGGGACCGCCACAATTGGAAAGAAGCTGAAAATTTTCGGTGATATAAGAGGGGGCGGTGGGACAGTTAAGGATAGTATACAATAGAAACAGTATGTAAATTTGGCGTCTATTTCTAACATTCAACCAGTTCAATGCCTTCTGGTATGAAGTTATATGATCGTACTTTCGTAGGTTGAAAATAAATCTTGGACAAACATTTTAGTTTAAGATAGATAAATTTTAGTTTAAGATAAATGTATTGTAATTTACAATAGATAAAAGTTTGATGTGATTATATTCACTTGAATTATATTCTATTATTTAAATTACACTGTTTTTTCGAAAAGCAAATAATCTGACGTTCTTGAGGCTACAAATTTAATTTAACTTGAAATTCGCGTATGTTCAAAGATGTAAAAAAAAACACGTACGGGGATAGTTTTTCGTATGCTTTCGGGAATCGAACCAATCAATTATTATTTGAAAACATGTCAACATTATCACTGAAAAATCTTTGAAATAGAGAACCTAATATAAGATATTTTGAAAAAAATATATGTTCTGTGATGTTTTTTTAATGTTTTTTTTTAAAGTAGATCCTTTACACATTTTATACTGCATTATTCCTGGGCTGCAGACTGATAGCTGTTTTCCATCTCTTTGGGTATATAATTTTTTGTCCGGTTTCCAGTGCGGTAACCATATGGATAATTCGGGTGCCATCCATTCGTGATCCCGGTAATTGCATCTTCTCTGCCTTCCCTACATTTTGTTGTAGGCAATCACTCGTGATTGAGAATGCTCAATGTCAGTCCATCCTGTGGATGGCAGACGTCTATTCTAATGTGATGTATGGTTTTAAGTATGCAATCTGTTGCACTTCAGCAAGCAGACAATCTGTATAGATCAAAACCCAGAGTTCTGAAGGCAAGAAGATTAAAGTTGCAAGACGCTCGGTAGGTTAAATCTATTATTTACGTAGAAACTGGAAATATGAACGATAATTAGATTTTTTTATTAAATTGGCAATCCACCTAAACTAGGACCACCACTCAAAATAATATTGAAATAATGTGAAAGTTAATAAACCTCCTCTTCCAGATTTTTTACATTACCATAACACCATAAACTGGAAACTGTCCATTTTATTATTTAAAAATATTACGTACGATATTTTGGTCTACAGATGCTACTAGAATTCATATAAAACACACAAACATGAGGTATATACTCATATACACATATGTACCAATACAAGTATATGTCAGGACCCCCGTAATCCATGTTTACAAAATTTATAAAGAAAAGGAAAATCACGGATTAGGCCGGCCCTTGCAGGGATGGACAGGGGCTGGCCAAGGGATACAGGGGAGGGTGAGAATATGTCGCCACGCTTTGTTAATGATTAATAGGACCTATTTATTCGGTCACCATTCACCTCTGTTCATTCTATAGATAAAATTATGCAACCAAAAGCTGCATGCAATATAATTCGTGTTCTACAGTAGTTTTAATAATAATTTTGTTGGTATGTACGAGTACATACACTCAAAGGGGTTTGTTGAATATTAACAAAGCATGTTTGTTACAAAGTGCATGTAAATAAATTAAGTATAGTCCGAGTATGAAAGTTACATCAATTTGCAATACAAATACACGAAAAAAAAACGTCAAAGATAGATTTGAGAAATATCCATACAACGTTATAAATACAATCACAGGAAAAGGTAAACTAAAAAAGTTAAAAGAAATTAATGTCACTTTGGTTATAAATATATAAAGTCTTATAAGGGTGACAGAATGTGTCCACATTTAAAATGTGGCATGGAAATATTTAAAATATCCATTGGGTCGGTGTTTTTTCCAAGTCTATACTCGTATTTATTCGCGCAATTGAGAAGTTTCTGTGCTGGCTAGTTTTAGATTGGACACAGTGGAATAATTCTTAATATATTATATATTTAGTCGAATGGGGGCTCGAAAGTTTATCCGCTGAAGGAGTTCACAGTTGTCAAAAACTGAGTACACTTTTTATGAAGCAATAAGATCTGAACGTGTTTAATTTTTTTTCTAATGTGTGTATATTTAAAAATTTGTGATAATAAGGAATTAAAGTCTATTAAATATATAATAATCTGCAATTTAAAGGTCATGTAACGCAGAAAATTGGGACATAATAATGTAACGACTTATATAGGGAGGTTTAGGATGCTGACTCAAACTTACTATTTGGAACGGTTTAAAAATATTACAAAAATAAAATCAGTTAAGTGTAATAGGACGATGGTGGTGCAATAATAAGATTGAGTACTTTCCCGTATTAGCATAACATATGTTAAGTGAAATTTACTTGGTAAGAAAATCGTTTTAGATTATTTACAAAGGGAACACCAACAACAAGTAAACCTTTATAGATCTTCTAACGGTTTTGAGTAATATATTTATTTATTATTTATTTAACACTTTTATTGCAAATACAATCTGGTTGGCTTATTGCCAGGTGCCAATCTATCCAACCAATTAGACAAAAGGAAATGAAGCAAGTTACGTGGTCGCATAAATCATTCAAATGACTATCAATCCCCACGAAATCCATAAACACATCCGTGAGCATATGCCTACGAACCTCACAAAGACGGACAATCACCCGAAGATTATTTTTCATATAAAGTGAGATATCATTAATCAAAATAAAATGAAGGGATGGTGGAGAGGAAATGAAAAGAAAAATCAGGAATGAAACACGTTATTTTACTGACTAGAAATTAAGAGATTTTTCAGTCGCTTCTTAAAGCATGCCACACCAAAATGTTTCGCACAAATTTATTTGACATTTCGGAGCGGTTGAGTCAACAAATGATGTCACTCTCAAAGCAAACCTATTCTATTACAACTTACCGTCTTTATTTACTTCCTGTGCCACTTAATTGCAAAGTGATTTTATTACAGGTATATTTTTGTATAATTTGCTCGATGGGTTCCACAAAGGCTCCCTTTTATACACAGCTGTTATTAAAACTTCCGCCATCCTGTAAAATCACTTGATGACACAACAAAATTAACCAACACGTCTGTTCGCTGGGAGATTCACTCGGTGACTAATTGTCGTGTAGCGTGGCGCAAAGCGTGCAGTGTCACCATTGCGATAGTATGCGGTTCGTTGGTTAGCTAGGATATGTCGTCTAACTGGCAGCGTAGCTCTAAGCGCCAAGCGAGGCTTCTACCTGTGTGGTCGAGGCCTTAGTAAAGTCTTTAATGCAAAATGTTAATACTTGTAATGGTTTGGAAGTTTTATAATATTGTTTCTAACTTATATTGGTTTATCAAAGGTTTCGGCTTTGATTTGCCCATAGTCTAATGTGGTCCATAGCAATATGACACTTGTCTGATATAAACGCTGCTCTCATAACGAACTGGAATCATTCCTCCTGAAGAAAACCTCGGGATAGGCGGTAAAACACGTGTAGCGCGGATTGTTGTAATTGGTGTTATATGTTTTTTATTTATTTTTTCAAAACAGGCTTAGCCCAATTACTTTGAAAAATACAAGTCATTAAAAAAGAAGAAAAATTATATAGAAAAAAAATACATAAAATAAAAAATAATGCATATGCATATAGTACATACGAGTATATATACACAAACATATGATACACATATATTCAGTCACTTAAGTACGAGTATATTGATTAGTGCTTTCGAACGCCCTCAATCTAAGAAGAAAATTTACTTTTACTTTTGGTAATGTGATATAAAATATGTCAATATCCGAAGCAGTCCCGTTCGTAAGAGTTAAGGCCCTTCCAACAGGCATAGCGGCTGGAAGACCCGTTCTTGCGTATGTTATTGAGAACAGTTCTTGCCGGCGCAGTCTAGTGTACCATAATTGTTAGAAACATTTAACGCTAATCTTTGTAGTATTGCTGGACAGCTCACAACTCCTCGAACGAATTTGACAACGTAACAATAACGTATGTTAATAACGTAACAACAACGTATGTTTACAAACTAATTTATAAAATATTCTATAAATCTCTTCTAGCATGTCCTTTAATATGTTACATCAAATACTTTTCATGCGTTATGACAAATGGCGTTGATTAAGTTGCATTGATTTTTTTCTTAAATTAATAGTTGATTAATTAAGTTATATTTTTTATGCACCTGTATTATAAAATTACGCAATCAACTGATTTAGTAAAACTTTTACCGATATTTTATCGAATAAGCTGTAGTTTTTTTTTTATATTCCATATTTCATCCGTAACGCTTTATTTTTTTCACTCATTTACACACGAATTTTTCCATTTCACAAAACTGAGAGTGTTCACGAACCACTTAACGGTCCTCTCAATTTTCCCACAACAATGGAGTGCAAATTGAGTGGACTCAACTGGAACACGCTTTTTTGCATTTGACCACAAGTGTCCCCCAACCGTATTCAGGTAAATATGCCCACTCCTACATATTAGGTCATTCATGTTCTGTTCTCGGACATAATGAAGGGGATAATCAGCGGAATATGATTTTTCAATTGGTATTTTTTTGAAAATCCGTATTATTATGTAAATTCTGACCTGAATGCTTTACTAGAGCCTTAATTAATTTTTATTGAAATTTCTCCCTGTACGCCAGGACCTGAAAAGATTTTTTTTTTTTAAATATTCACATCATTCGGCTAATTCTATAAGATAACGTATTGAATATTAAAATTAATGAATTTTAACGTCGTAATTTTTTTTGCTCGTCTTTCAATTTCAGCATCAAAATATTGGAGATCGGTAGAAAACCATTTTCTAGTAGATTTATCTAAAAAACTATGGAATTTACCGGATATTATGTTGACATCTACAATGAACAACCTTTTATACGAAAAAGTCATAAAAGCCTTTTTCTTCAACAAATAACAGACTAACGAATCAAATATACATTTAAGGGAAAGGCGTACTAGAAAAACACTAAAGAAAGTGTGGTTGGTTCATGTGAATGGTATTTAGTAAAAAGAGAACTTAAGAAGGCAGAAAATTGTAGTCAGTTGTTTGAAAAATTGTATAGAGTCAAGAATATGTGTCGAGATAGCAGAGTCTAAAACTCTGACCTTTTTTTTTATTTCACCTGGCGTGTTTATTGCCATGTGGCAATTTCTTCCAACCAACCAGAAATATGGTTTAATGGGCCCTAAGTGAAAACCAGACTGGAATTCCATTTTTTTTTTAAATTTGGATTCCAGCGGGTATCGAAACCGCAACCTCCAGATCGGCAGACAAGCGTCTTACCACCAGGCCACGAAGGTTGTCTGGTATTGAGAATTGAAATTAAGTCTGCAACTCTTAGTTGGAAAAATGGTCTTATATAGTATAATATTTTGAAATTTTATCAGTGGAACAAATTTGTTATGCTTATTTTAAAATTACTATAGGATTGACGACATGTGTGGCTGGTTGATAAGACGCCCGATTTTCAGCTCGGAGGTTGTGGGTTTGATTTCCGTTGGTACCCATTTTTTTTAAAGGAGTGTCAGACTGTTTCAAAACCAAACACGATAT
The DNA here is from genome assembly GCA_949825065.1 of Odontocerum albicorne. Classification (NCBI taxonomy): domain Eukaryota; kingdom Metazoa; phylum Arthropoda; class Insecta; order Trichoptera; family Odontoceridae; genus Odontocerum; species Odontocerum albicorne. Next base: position 50,132,529 of record OX463842.1, on the reverse strand, counting down.
TGTTGTCATTCTCTCTATTCAAATAGTCTTCAAAATATTTTTTAAATAATTTGGGGAAAAAATAAATAAAACATACTGAGCAAAGGGCGTGTTGTTTTCATATCAAGGGAACAGACTTATAAATATTTATTTGCTTTTCTAGCATTCAATTTCATTTTTCATTATTGAATAAGAAAAATAAATGGATTTCCAAAATTCAATTGAAATGGAATAATAAATTGTAGAATCTCCATATCAAGGTGATGACAAGTAAGAGCATGCATTGCAATGCACCCCTCGGGTGAGTGAAACTGCCGCTCCCTCCTGGAAGGCTGAGAGAAACTCTGCCGCACCCCCCGTGGTAAGGAGCAAGCGCGGCTCTGGAATCAAGGGGTGAATTTGTTTTGTTTTTACTTTTTTATAATATTTTATTTATTAATTTATTTAAATAAAAAGTTGTTGCATATTTGCATAGTAAGACAAACAAGACAACTAAAAAAAGGAAAATAAAATGAACACTCAATTTGTTTGTTTGTTTGTTTCATTTGTTGTATTTCCAGTAAACAAGGCGAAGTGCCAAACCAGCCTATACAAAGAATATGTTGAAATGAGATAGTGGAGCTCAAAGTCTATGGGTTATTATAAATCAAATGTTGTGTAAATAATGTTTTTTATTCATTGAACAGATACACTCTAAAATACTACAATAAAAAAATGAGACTAATATTATGACAAGATTATTTGACCATTGAAGTTTTTTTGTTTGGTAGGCCAATTTGGCATAAAAGTATGTCACGAAAATCGCTTTGCCAAAAAAATGATAGATGGCAGCAGAAGTACCCAACATTTAGAATTTTGAAGTAAATGCACTTCTGGCTTATAAAGAAACGTTCTGTGACTCAAATTTTAATACTAACGAATTTTTTGATTTTGTTGGATAGGCTGGTCTGGCTTTACGCCACTCATATAAGCATGAAAAATATATACATGCTTTTTACTGAGTGTTGATAAATTATAGACCAATGAAAGTATGGTTGGATCAAGTAATTGATATTCTGAAAAGAAGAAAGTTAGAAAGATAGAAAAACAGTTAAAGTTGTAAGATAGGTGTATGTATGGGTGTAGAAAAAGCTAAGGACGTGTGTCGAGATAGGAACGTCAAGCGATCTGTTCTCTCTGCGTGACGGTATGTAAATAAAATATACACTCAAATGTATACATTCTCATCAACTTGAGAAGTTGTGAGAGCTAAATATACGTATTTACCACGTGAGTCAACCCTTGGTGAATTTTATTTAATTTATTTATTTGTTTAACACTTTTATTGCAAATACAATCTGGCGAGCTTATTGCCAGGCGGCAATCTCCCCAATCAACCAGACAAAAGTAAGTGAAGCAAGTTACATGGTGTCATAAATCATTCAAATGACTATCCATCCTCACAAAATCCATAAACACATACGTGAGCATATGCCCACAAACCCTACAATGATGGACAATCACCCGAACATTATTTTTCATATAAAGTGAGATATCATCAATCAAAAAAAAGGAAGGGATGGTGGAGAGGAAAGGAAAAGAAAAAAAAATCACAATTGAAACATGTTATTTTACTAACTAGAACTTCAGAGTTTTTTCAGTCGCTTCTTAAAGCATGCCAAGGACGGAGTGAGTCTTATATTGGTTTGCAACTGATTCCAGAGTCTCACTACATGGACAGTAAAGAACGACGTAAAAAAGAGGAGTGGTGAACTGTTAAAGGCCAATAAACAATCTCTGTTTGAGCGTAGCGCTAATCCATGATTGGAAAGACCCTGAAAATTTTCGACGAGATAAGAGGAGATGGCGGGACAGTTAAGAATATTATACAATAGAGACAGTATATGCATTTGGCTTCTATTTCTAATATTCACCCAGTTCAATGCCTTGTGGTATGAAGTTATATGATCGTACTTTCGTAGGTTGAAAATAAATTGAAAAATAATTTATATCTTAAGGACCAATCTAATTTTTATGTAATAACTGTGAACTAACTTTTTTCATTTCCTACATTTCATTTAAAAAAAATATTTATATTTCATTTCTTAGAAATAGTTGTAAGAATTGTTATCTAGTTATAAGTTAGTATGCTGGTCTTAACTATTTCTGAGAAATTAAATAAGAAGATAATTAATAATAATAATTATACGTGACAAATTACACTTAAACGTTACCTTAAAAATTAAGTAACATTAATTGCGTAACAGATTTTGAAATCGCCGATTTTTTTCAAATGTAATATGTGTTGTCTCTTATTTATCCTAGAATCCCTATCCTCCCCTTTGTGAAGTCCTTCTTAGTCTACCCCTCCTTCTCTCAGGACCCTCCCGGTTCCCAGTCCAGTCACGTGCCCTGGAGTCGCTGGTGTTTTTGTGTTCTGCCCGTAACGGGAAAATCTTTGATTTTAACCACAATTCGCGGCTCCTTTATTATTTATTTTGTGGACGAACCTCTGTTTCGTGCTTGAAATTTTATACCAGACAGCTCAAAGGATATGCCATTTTTTTCCTATTTCTGAGCTTTAAGCAATGTGTGCGAAAAACTAAACACTTTTTATTGGAAAACGTTTCATCTTTAAAACATTTCGTTACTTTTTTAATCGCGTTTTATTATTTATCTGATACTCATGACGTGTTAAAAACACTTTACAATGAAACTAAGAAATACACCCTTAAATGTGCTTCATAAACGCAATATTTTTAAAAACAATATTTTTTAGTAGGGAAAATCAAAATTAAACGTTTTGATAGTTCTATGTCTCATGTATATATATTTACATACTTTCTCAGTGACAGCCGTTTTGCCATGCAATGACCTTATCAAAAAAAAAAATGATAAAACTATTGTATGGTAAAGTTATTGTTACTGGATAAATAAATAATGAGTATAAATCTATTATCACGGATATTCCTAATTTAAAATTCTGTGAATTAAAAATAAATGGATTAAAAAAAAATTAAGCTCTATTATAACCAGAAAAATCAATCTTTCAAAGTCAACGGAGCACTAAAACATACTCGTATATGCTCGAATCGAAAACTAGCAAAATAATCTAAGATGATAGTGGAAAAATTTGTTAAATACCAATTTAAATGTATTGCAGTGAAATCTGAATATATAAAAAAACTATATCATTTGTGTAGATATTTGTGTAATCGGATGAATGTATAAAACGACGACGTACGATAGAATACGAAAGAAAAGTAATTAAAAGCTAAGGTTGTTTGGACATGCTGAACTAATGAATGAAAAAAGAATTTTAAAAATAATACAATACACAAATGTGAGAGGGAAGACTAAGGAAAACGTGATTCGACCAATTTTGAAAGAAACGTATAATATTTTAAAAAATACGTAGAAGCTGTATGAGAAGGTGTATGAATAGAGAGAAAGAAAATCTATATCACGATATAAAAGTCTCTGTACTATTTGCATACATCGTATACGAAATATATGATGGTATGTACTAATAAATATTGTAAAATAATTTTATTGTCGATCCCCGTATTTTCCCTAAGATTTATATTTTATTTTAATTTTTTAAATAATATTATGTTTAAATTAATTATTATCAACATCATTGTCAACGTGGGTCAATCCAATACTAGATGGACGTTTCCTCAAATTGACTCCACATAATTCGATTTTGTGCTCGCTATTGCCGTGTGCTGCTTCCGTGCTTCCAGATTTCATCCATCTAACGAATTTTTATATCATTATTATCAACATCATTGTCAACGTGGGTCAATCCACTACTAGATGGACGTCTCCCCAAATTGACTCCAAATAATTCGATGTTGTGCTCGCTATTGCCATGTGCTGCTTCCATGCTTCCAGATTTCATCCATCTAACGAATTTTTATATCATTATTATCAACATCATTGTCTACGTGGGTCAATCCACTACTAGATGGAGGTCTCCCCAAATTGACTCCAAATAATTCGATTTTGTGCTCGCTATTGCCATGTGCTGCTTCCACGCTTCCAGATTTCATCCATCTAACAAGTGGTGAATAACTTATTCGGAGTCTCGGTCCAATGGTAGGACGCCATACTCCTTCATCGGATAATTTTTTTACTATTATGTTATTTAGGTTGAGATTTTTGGTTCTTTTGAGGAAACGGGAAAGAATAAGTTTACGAGAAATGTATTTTAATGAATGATTATGAGAAATAATAAAAACGTTAAATACTTATATTAACGTGATGACATATAAATAATGTTACATACAATTAAACATAGATTTGTGGATTTGCGTTGTCACACACGGTAATATATTGAATATGATTTTTGATTTTTGATTTTTGCGAGTGAGTGAAAAATAATGAAGGTGAGATGATGGTGAATAAAATAAAATATGAAATGTTGTATATATAGGTATGTGGGGAGACGTGTGTGACTTTTTATAAAAATATTAATACATATATGTTAATTATGGAAAATACGCGGTTGTCTATGGAGGAAGACTGTCTGACGCTGGTGGTGTCGGTGTCGGGCATCCATCTAACGCACTTTGGGTACTTTTATAGGCTTTTATGTGCTTTTTGGTTACCATTAAAATTTTTCGGATGTCCATCAAGAATTGGACAGCCTGGCTACGTTTTCTGCTTATTGCCATTTTTACATAGTCTAGTTTTGTTTTTTGTTCGAATCCAGGAATTTCGTTTACGGTATTTTTGAAAGTATCGCAGCATTCTTGTGTATCGACCGTGGCTTAGTTCGTAAGACGCTTGTCTCCCACCCCGGAGGTTACGGGTTCGATTCCCGTTGGAACCCAGATTTATTTTAAAAGGTATTCAGTCTGGTTTTCACTAAAGGCCTCTTTAACATATTTCTGGTTGGCTGGAATATATTGTCACATGGCAATAAGCCACCCAGGTCGTATGTATACAACGAAAGCGTAATAAAATAAAACAAAATATATCTCTTCACGTTCCTCTGTGTGTTCTTTTTTTCTGTAAACGTCCATACGTAAAAATTGGGAGAAAACACTGGTTATAAACCTTTCACTTAAAAAAATTTGGGAGATCACTTTTGAAACCTGTTATATGATTAACTATATGTGCGCTAAATAAAATACAACAATTTCAGTGTCATTTTAAAATTTCTGACACAGATTTATTCCTCGATAAAAAAAAAAAAATTGCAAGAAAAATAATTAAGAATACGGAATAACTATTTGAGAAGGTTCAACCGATATTATTTTTGAGTTTAAAACTGCGGCATACATTATTTTACTATTCAAAACGGTGTGTGATGTACAAATGGGGATTGATGACAGCAATAATTGCCAGATACTTCCTTGTTATACTGCTGCTAGGGGTGTTTCCTTCTTTTCATCAGCACTTTTTTCTTTTTTCAGCACATACTATATATTATATATACATACTGGTGCAAACCATCACGCCGTCTTCCTGTCTAAAAACAAACTGTGGTGTAAGGTTTATAAATTTATGGTTGAAAATTTTTTTAACTTTATTTATATTCATCAAAGTTTCACACCATCACACTGTTTCCCTGATGGGGTTGACAGAAACGTCAGAACGTCAAACTCTCATATATTGACACATATTTCGTCTCTTCCACATTCATAAACCCTTTTATGCAGTTTCTTAGATTTCTTTAACTTTTCACTTTTGCTTTTTTCATAATATCATTCCCTTGATTCAACCATACTCTTCTTGGTATTCCTGTACCACGTCTTGCACACACACTTGTACTGTATATTTGTTTTGTTAGTCTCTCTTCATTCCTTCATCCTACGTGTTCAAACCATTTCAGCATACTCTTCTCTTACTCAATACGTCAGTCTCAAATTAATATTCATCCCTAATTCCTTAATTTCGTATTCTTCACTATTTACCATCCCATATATTTTTGATTGCATATGGTGAGGTGCGGGCGACTGACGCGAGACGATCTCGTATCGAGTGATGAACTCTGTATATTGTTACATATTTATATTTCTGTATTCATTTTGACATATGTACTTATTAAGGTTTTTACACAAAGATTTGTTCAGGCTATCTACAAATTTAACTTTTTATCTAATTTAAATATTAGTCGAGTTAACTTACTTAATATTTATTTTCCACATGTCTTTCTATTTACAATTATCATGATATTGACTATTATTTTTTTGATTTCTCGTGTTGTATTTTTTATTTGATTTTGTTGAATTATTATATTTTTTTAAAGATTTTTTTGTAGACGGAGCACTTACTACTTATTTAAATAAATAAAATATTTATCACGTCGAGTTATCGAAAGGTTTTTATCAAATATAAATCACAACAGATATAATCAAATTTAAGTGAAAATTTCATCAACACAATATTTCATCATTACTTTTGGTTTAACTCTTGCACAAGCCACATGACGCATACATTAGTTTTAACTTAACAACCAATAATAAATCAAACTTTTTTAGTAGAGAACTGATTTACACCACAGCAAATGGTCTCGCATCATCCCGCGGAGATATTTATGAGCTTGCTACAATGGCTCATCCACACTTCTATTATAATCTTAATGTTCCCCGCACGCGCCGATTGCCTATATACAGAACCGAGCGGTTAGCCCTACATACGCTTAACTGCCCCCCAGTCGGCTGTTAGTTACTTTAAACTTCAGACGAAAGCGGAATCGTTTGAGATGTTTCAGATTCAGAAATATTTTGAACAAACAATCAAAAAATTTAAAATCCACATTTTAAAATATAACTCGCTCTGTGAATTATGTTTTTTTTACTTATTAAAATGTTTGTTTTAAGCTTTTGAGATAAGAGTTTTTTAACTGATTTTCAGAGAATATCATTAAACTAAAACTTCAATCATTGAATAGCAGGACCATTTGTATTTTCCCTTATTTTAAGGGCGTATGAGGTTATCTGTGATTTACAGAAACAAAAATAATTTAAGCTGATTTCTCGTTATGATTTTTGTAGTTTATTTTATTATAATAATAAGTGTTATTTTAAAGCTCCCAATTATTTTTACACTACAGGTGAAGCTAAACTTTAACATATTTTTCAATAAATAATACCTAGGTTGTACGTTAATCCAGTGTGGGTACACAGACAGGACAGAATGCCAGACTTAACTATTGCAGCGCAAATCTATCGCCTTCTTTAGTTTTACACTCGTTCTCGTTTTGATTTTCCATTAATTTTTAAGAATTTTTCCCTTTTAAAATGTAATGCACTTAATCGAACCATACTTTTCTTGATCTCCATCTACCACGCCCACTCATAACATATTTTTACTGTATAGGAATATTATTGTGTTTTTGTCAGTATTTATTAATTCATTCATTTTACATGTCTAAACCATATAAGAGGGCTCTATATCACTTAACAATTACAACGGCTTAAAGCTCATTTCTAAAAAAAGGGTTTGTTATTTAAATAAAACAAGAAATGTCCATTTTTCATTAAATCGCAAAAAAATCTCTATGAAATATACATGAAAAAAGAATAGTTTAAACATATTCTCAATTTGATTATCATGTTAATTTAAAAAAATATCTTAATATAATTTTCTTGCTATTTATATAATTTGACCACAATTTTCTCCATTTTATTTTCATAAATCAAATGTTAAAACCGCAAATTTTCTTTTTGCCTTTTATTCCTTTCGCGTGATCGTGAATATTGAACATGATGTTGGCAACGATTTAACGTATATGAGTTTTTGCTTAATCAAATTCGTTTTATGTTTCTCTTTCCTTGGAATTGATTTTTCGGTTAATACAGCGGAAAGATAATTTTCTTATTTATTCTGAGCGATGACGCCTAGATAAGGGGAGTAAATCAAGGCACCCCTTGGCCTCGACCCAACGGAGCCTTACTCCATAGCGATTGTCTGGGGCATAACAGACAGGAAAGTAATAAAAGTGTCGCATGTGGACTAGTGTTTGATGGTACAACTGATCATACATATCCGATACTATGGAAACCTGAAATATTTTGCTTGGTTCTAAAGAAATAATAGTTTGCAAAAATACGGTCCAACCAAATGCTGGTATTTTGTAAAAGTTCGATCTAGGATGCAAATACAGCGTGACAAATACTCAATGCAATATTTGAAAATAAAATAATACAGGGGAAAATAGAAAATAAAGTAATACAGGGGAAAATAGAAAGTTTTGATTATTGATTTATCATTTAATAACCATTATAAAACTGAAAAATTCTTTTGATGTTAACAAAACTTTATATTCAGATATGTTCAAAGATAAATAAAGCAGTTTTACGTAAAATTTTAAAAATAATTGTAATGTAGTAAAAAAATACGTGTTGTTATAATGTACGTTATTAATTCATTAACAAGATAAAAATACGTGTTATTATAATGTATGTTATTAATTCATTAACAAGGTAAACATACGTGTTATTATAATGTACGAGTATGTTATTAATTCATTAACAAGATAAAAATACGCGTTATTATAATGTATGTTATTAATTCATTAACAAGATAAAAATACGTGTTATTATAATGTACGAGTATGTTATTAATTCATTAACAAGATAAAAATACGCGTTATTATAATGTATGTTATTAATTAATTAACCAGATAAAAATACGTGTTACTATAATGTATATTATTAATTCATTAAAATATAAAAATACGTGTTATTATAATGTATGTTATTAATTCATTAACAAGATAAAAATACGTTTTATTATAATGTATGTTATTAATTCATTAACAAGATAAAAAAAAATCTAATATATTATAGACATACTAGAATTAACTTTATATGTGAAAACAAATGATTTGCTTGACTTTTTTGTCTTTTAATCACCTAAATATTAGGTCCTTACATATGAAATTGGCGTTTTGCCGTACTGGCAACTTTGATCTCAAATATCTTCTCTTTGGTTAGGAATTCCAAATTAAAATTTATACAGCTATTTACTCAAGTATTTGTGTTTCGAAAATTATAATTCATTTGTTTTTTCCTCAATTGTTTTTTTTCTTTGCGTCACTCAGTTTACAAAATGGAAAACTTGAAATATCGCGTTATTTACGAGTACGAGTTCCACCGTGGCACCAGTGTTGCAGAAACGGCTCGAAGGATTAATGATGTGTATGGCGACGGTGCCGCAAAAGAAAACACAGTGCGTTTTTGGTTCCAACGTTTTCGTTCTGGAAATTTCGACCTGCGGAATAAGCCCCGTGGACGGCCGGAGACCAAAGTTGATAATGAAGAATTGAAAGCTATTGTGGAAGCGGATCCATCGCAAACCACGTCCGAGTTAGCTGCAGGCTGCGGTGTTAGTGATAAAACTGTTTTAATCCACTTGAAGCAAATTGGGAAGGTGAAAAAGCTTGAAAGGTGGGTACCTCACGAATTGAGTGAAGCAAATCAACAAACGCGCGTTGACTGTTGCGTTGCATTACTCAACCGGCACAATAATGAAGGGATTTTGAATCGAATCATTACCTGTGATGAAAAGTGGATCCTGTATGATAATCGGAAGCGCTCATCGCAATGGCTGAACCCTGCCGAACCAGCCAAACCATGCCACAAGCGAAAATTGACTCCAAAAAAGTTACTTGTGAGCGTTTGGTGGACTAGTGCTGGTGTCGTTCACTACAGCTTTCTTAAATCTGGCCAGACGATTACGGCAGATGTCTATTGTCAGCAACTGCAAACCATGATGGAAAAGCTAGCTGCTAAACAACCGAGGCTGGTTAATCGCTCTAGGCCACTGCTGCTTCATGATAACGCTAGACCACACACTGCACAACAGACGGCTACCAAATTAGAAGAGCTTCAATTGAAATGTCTAAGACATCCACCGTACTCTCCGGACCTTGCCCCAACAGATTACTATTTTTTTCGAAATTTGGATAACTTCTTGCAAGGGAAAAAATTCAACTCCGATGGGGCAGTCCAAACCGACTTCAAAGATTTTATTGATTCCCGTCCGAATGGTTTTTTTAGTAAAGGGATCGATGAACTACCTATGAGATGGCAAAAGTGCATAGATAGCAATGGTACATACTTTGATTAAATAAATATATTATATTAAAAAAAAATCAACTTTATGTCCTCCCAAACAAAACGCCAATTTCATATGTAAGGACCTAATATATTTTGTTTATTATATTCCAATTTTAGGGATACTTTATTAATTTTTTCATTGACGTTATAATGTAATAATTTTTTCTTCGTTTACTAACATATATTATTATACAAAATAATATGAAAATAAAAAATAACGATTTGACGAAATCAAATAATGATATACAATACATACATCAATAAAAGATTTAAATTAAAACTGAAATAAGTTAAAACATGAATGAAAAAGGTTATATAAATATTAAAAATTAACAATATACACAGTTGATCACACGACACTGGGCCGTCCCTAGTAAGCAGCCCACATCTCACCATATCAATTTGATATAAATGCACAAAGAATATGATACGGAAATAAAACAGTTCCTGAGTTCAAGTCTTACGAATACGAGTATGGATACAGAATATGTTATGTTTAGTGTATCAGGGATATAAGGTATTTTTTATTATTGCACCGCGTGGTTCGACTTATGTTTCGAACCACGCGATATTTCGAAAACGTGGCCGTTTCTATTTTTAGGGCTTGTTTTGTATCAACTTCGCCATAAGTTTCCACTTATGGTGGAGTTAATTTCAAACAAGACTCGAAGATGATAACACTAACGTTTTCGAAACATCGGTATCATAAACCAAACAACGCAGTACAAAAGATTTTATAAAACAAAAGAACAGAGAAATCTCAGTAGCAATGGCTTAGTTATGTCATCCGCATTCAGGAATATATTTTTCCAAAGGTCGTGGAATTAATCTTTATTGGAAGAATATTAGTGAGGAGACTTATTTTATTTCTTCTATTTCTATTTCCGGATGTTTAAAGAACGCTATTTGAAAAAACAAGCATTTGAATATTCAAAACAAGGTGATGATATACAAGACCTGTGTCCGCCCCATAATGACATACAGCATAGAGTCCAGAGCCGACACTGTCAGAACCAAAAATCTCCTTCGAACCAGCGAAATGAAGGTACTTAAGAGTATCGCTGGCAAAACCCTTCGTGATAGAGTACGAAACACAGAAATCCGAAGGACGTGCGAAGTTGAAGATATTGTCAGATGGGGACGACAGAGAAGAAGGTTCTGGAACGAACACGTATCCAGAATGGCGGAACCAAAAGCCGTAAGAATGGCCAGGGACAGTATCCCCCAAGCAAGCAGACCTCCAGGACGAACTCCCAAAAGATGGAAAGACAGCTGGCAGTCAACGTCACAAGAGACAAATAATGATGCAGGACCATAACAGGCCAACAGGCCTAAAATAAGATGACGAAGAAAAAGAAGACTAATTTTATTATCTGTTTATCAAAATCACATAACACCTTATACTCGTAACAATATTTAACCCTAAGCCGTGCTCGCTTTATGCATTAAAAAAATAAAAGATACTATCATATTTTTTTTACAATTGGTTACTCAAAACCATGCTCCAGAATGAGCGTTAATGTAAAGTATGTATATTACAAGAAATAAGTAAAGAATTTGTGCCAGCAAAAGAAGTGAACCTGAAACCCTTTAAATAATGCGTTTAAACGAAAAGGGAACAAAATGCCTTTTAATTACCACACTGATTATCACTGAAACAGATTTCTTCATTCCCAGTGATTTAAAACTTCCAAAAAGATAACTAAATATTGTTTTAACATTTATTATTTTTTTAAATATTTTTTTACTGTTCACAAAGTGTTAAACGCAATACATATCGGATGGCGTCGGTACGTCCTTTCATAATTGTCAGTCGTCCTGTTCCACTAACACAACTGGGTTTGGTTATCTCCTAGGACACGTGTCCTGCCCGCTGTCTCCTCTCGCCCTCCTCTACTCTCCCTTACCCACACGTGGGCCGCATAACAAGGGTAATCCCCTGGGGATCATGTAAAGAAAATTAATTCAAGTGTGTGAGAATTATGTCGAACAACAATTTTTTGACATGTCCTCTTTTTAAATAAATTTGAAATTATAGACATCGGCGAACGTGGCATTACAGTTAGCATTCACATTTAGCAAAGCGGCTCCCCTTGGTTCGATTCCTGGCGGATTCACTTCCAAGCTGGTTTAACTTTAGACAATTTCACATCTAAATTTAAATATTGTTGCTTATATGCTAAGTATCATAATTTTTTTAAATAACTTTAAAAGCATTATACAAAAATAGCGTTATATAAAATAAAATCTGTCTAATGGAAGACTGTAGCAGATTAGATGTCTGCCGATTGTTTTGGAAATTTAATCTTCTTGTCATCGGAACATTGAGTTTGATCCATCAAGACTTCGCGCTGAATGTAGTAGCTTGTACACAATAAACCAATTTAGCAAAGGCGTCTTCCACCCAAAGGATGACTGACAATCATATTCGATTACAAAGATAATATTCGAAGTCAAGTGATATATCATACCTATAAGAGGCTTTGGGGATGATTTACGATTTTGACCAAACAAATAGTTTCGAGAAATTCGCTAATTGATTTGTATGTAAGATGAGTGTTCTTAACATGATAAAATATTTAACAGGATAAAATACTATAGATAATTCCCTATTCATTTTTAGACCCTTTGTCCATTACAATCAACTTTCATGGCGAATTTCGCGGTCTTATTGACAAGACTCCCATCTTATACTATGTGTATCACGGGTTCAATTCCCGTTGTTTCCCTGATTTCTTGAAAAGGGTTCCATTTTAGTTATCACTAAATACTTATTTAATGCTTTTCTGGTTGGTTTAAATAGTTTACCATATACCTCTGTAAGGTATATGGTAAACTATTTAAACCAATAAACCTGTAAGGTTTACTATTAACAACCCAAGCTGTCATTTTATACTATCTTGAATCTAATGCAGTGTTCCCCAACCGGTGGTCCGCGGCCCGGTGCCGGGCCGCAGAGACTTTCCGCCGGGCCGCAAACAATATGTCAAATTTCAAGAAATTCGCCATGCAAAAATATTAAATATAGGATTTTTTCGCTTGCATATTGATTTGTATTTTTAGTAATTGTTAAATAAATATAATTGGTATGATAATGCGACACGATGGTCGCGGATTTTCTCAGAATGGACAGTCATAAATCTTCTCAGATACACTTAGGGAGAACGGAAATATTTGCTTTTGGATAGTGAACTCGAATGCAAAACCCTACCTAAATATATTTCCAAGAATTGCATAATATATATTAGGTCCCCACATACGAAACCGGCGTTTTGCCGTACTGGGAACTTTGATCTCAAATATCTTCTCTTTGGTTAGGAATTTCAAATTCAAATTTATACAGCTATTTACTCAAGTATTTGTGTTTCGAAAATTATAATTAATTTGTTTTTTCCTCAATTGTTTTTTTTCTTTGCGTCACTCAGTTTACAAAATGGAAAACTTGAAATATCGCGTTATTTACGAGTACGAGTTCCACCGTGGCACCAGTGCTGCAGAAACGGCTCGAAGGATTAATGATGTGTATGGCGACGGTGCCGCAAAAGAAAACATAGTGCGTTTTTGGTTCCAACGTTTTCGTTCTGGAAATTTCGACCTGCAGAACAAGCCCCGTGGAGAAAGTTGATAATGAAGAATTGAAGGCTATTGTGGAAGCGGATCCATCGCAAACCACGTCCGAGTTAGCTGCAGGCTGCGGTGTTAGTGATAAATCTGTTTTAATCCACTTGAAGCAAATTGGGAAGGTGAAAAAGCTTGAAAGGTGGGTACCTCACGAATTGAGTGAAGCAAATCAACAAACGCGCGTTGACTGCTGCGTTGCATTACTCAACCGGCACAATAATGAAGGGATTTTGAATCGAATCATTACCTGTGATGAAAAGTGGATCCTGTATGATAATCGGAAGCGCTCATCGCAATGTCTGAACCCTGCTGAACCAGCCAAACCATGCCCCAAGCGAAAATTGACTCCAAAAAAGTTACTTGTGAGCGTTTGGTGGACTAGTGCTGGTGTCGTTCACTACAGCTTTCTTAAATCTGGCCAGACGATTACGGCAGATGTCTATTGTCAGCAACTGCAAACCATGATGGAAAAGCTAGCTGCTAAACAATCGAGGCTGGTTAATCGCTCTAGGCCACTGCTGCTTCATGATAACGCTAGACCACACACTGCACAACAGACGGCTACCAAATTAGAAGAGCTTCAATTGGAATGTCTAAGACATCCACCGTACTCTCCGGACCTTGCCCCAACAGATTACTATTTTTTTCGAAATTTGGATAACTTCTTGCAAGGGAAAAAATTCAACTCCGATGGGGCAGTCCAAACCGACTTCAAAGATTTTATTGATTCCCGTCCGAATGGTTTTTTTAGTAAAGGGATCGATGAACTACCTATGAGATGGCAAAAGTGCATAGATAGCAATGGTACATACTTTGATTAAATAAATATATTATATTAAAAAAAAATCAACTTTATGTTCCTCCCAAACAAAACGCCAATTTCACATGTAAGGACCCAATAATTGTTTTCATTTTGAAATGGACCGGTGAGAGTAACAGTACATTCAAGTAAAATAATGTCAGAGACAGCACTGCAGTCAAGAATATCCAATATATTAGCAAAGTTCCAACAGCAGGTTTTGCATTAGTTTGTTGAAAAAACCCCATTGTTTTTGTTAAATTTTAATTGTATCAGACAATGTTACAATTAAAATTGTTTAACTGTTATATGTATATTTGTTAATTATATTGTAGTTACATATGTCCATCTGTCACAATATAAGATTAAAAATATATTAAATAAAAAAACCATTTTTATTTCAGTATTAGAGGTCCGCGAAAAAAAATTCCTTTATTTACCGGTCCACATGTCTAAAAAGGTTGGGGAACACTGATCTAATGCATAGCAATTGAATATACGAGTAGTTTGATTGAAACAGAGCGAGCGAGTGGCTACATCTACCAGTTTCGATATTTGTTTTTCCTCTTTCTGTTTTTCATGACCCCAGTATTCATTTTCAACACCACATCTTGAAAACGTCTATCCTTGATCTTTCTCCAGCCTTTATTGATCAAGTTTATTAAATTTACTTTAAAATGTAGAATCTGTGTTAAATAAAACGTGTTTTCAATCCTCGAGAGATATGTTTGATAACATATCCCTGTTTCTTTAGTCTGAGATTAACATAAAGAAACAGGGATGTGTCTCTTTAGGTTAATCTCAGCCTGGACAAAATAAAAATAATATTAAGTTTAAATCATAGTATGATTTTTACCATTGAGATACAATAGTTTCAGGCTTGACTGTGTGAAAATTGGAAACACTATTCCCTTAGTTGTATGCCAACTACATAGACCTGAAAGAAGACGTGTTACTTCGTTATATTGTGAAATATTAAAAATGTAACATCCAACGGTTACCAAGTATCTTTTAAAATAAGGTAAAAGCCTGGCAGAAATTTAATAACGGTTAAGTGCTGTCTACAGAAAATATTTTCAGTAAATAGCATCTAAACATAATTTAATACTTGCTACACTTCCCTTATTTTGAAAGAATCTTAATAACCGCGTGATATTGATTTTTTTACATTACTGGATATGTCAAAACAACACGTTTTCTATAAGCTCTAGTTGACATACTTTTGACGGCCAAAGTATTCAATTTTATCTTTAGCATCGTATGATTATGCTGTAACAAGGCCAGTATGGTATTTGTCCATGCACGCTCTAACTTCTTCAAGCCGAAAATATTTTAAACTTATTGATGGTATTTTTAACTAATGTAAGAGAACAAGAGTATCTGTTGAACTGCACATAGTAATACATCAAAAAACATGTTGGAAGAAACGAAGAGTATGTGTTGAACTGCATATAGTAATAAATAAAAAAAACATGTTGGAAGTAATGAAGATAATGTGTTGAACTGCACATAGTAATAAATCAAAAAACATGCTGGAAGAAATGAAGATAATGTGTTGAAATGCACATAGTAATAAATCATAAAACATGTTGGAAGAAATTAAGAGTATCTGTTGAACCACCCATAGTAATAAATCAAAAAACATGTTGGAAGAAATGAAGAATATATGTTGAACTGCACGTAGTAATAAATCAAAAAACATGTTGGAAGAAATGAAGAATATATGTTGAACTGCACGTAGTAATAAATCAAAAAACATGTTGGAAGAAATGAAGATAATGTGTTGAACTGCACATAGTAATAAATCAAAACACATGTTGGAAGAAATGAAGAGAATGTGTTGAACTGCATATAGTAATAAATCAAAAAAACATGTTGGAAGAAATGAAGAGAATGTGTTGAACTGCACATAGTAATTAATCAAAAAAACATGTTGGAAGAAATAAAGAGAATGTGTTGAACTGCATATAGTAATAAATTAAAAAACATGTTGGAAGAAAACAGAGTGTTTTAGGTTTATATTCCATTAAATATTTTTTTAATTTACAGAACTCAGAAAATGGAATTTAAAAAAAATATTTGTATAGATTTCAACGTTATGAAATTTAGAATCTCCACGTAATGCTTTTCGAAGTTAAACACGCGTGAAATTGTGGTACGGTTTGCTGACTTCTGAGTTTAATATTTGCAAATTGAAAACTCGAATTATAAAACCATGCCATATTAAATGAGAGAAGTTCAGAATCAAAAGGAAATATATTGTATATCTCATGAAAAATATGCTTATATATTTTTTTTGTTTTTAAGCATACAAATAAATGTTAAGGAATTTTTATTTTTTTAAAGCGAAATATTTGTAGTGAAAAATTCTGAGAAATTACAGTCAACGTTTTACGAGTGTTTATTATAAGTACGAGCATAACGCAATTTGTTTATTTGTTGAATTTCAAAAAATAATTATTAAATATATTTAAATTAATTAAATTACATCTTTCAATGATAAGTTGTATAATTTCTTTTTAAATTTTTAACATATACTTGTAAACATACTTTAGGTAAATGTCCGATAGGGAAGAGATGATTAGGATGATTTGTTGATAAATAATAAAACACGTTAGATCGCAATGCGGAAAGAGAGTCCAATTTTATTAGTAACGTAGGTATTTATATCTTTTTAGAATGTGCGCGGGAATGCGCTCGCGATATGTCTACGTCTCGTTTCTACGAATGCAAAACGATTAAATGTTGTATGTAGGTATCATTCAAATACGGAACTGGCGAGACAAGCGTGGTGCGTTCTCTCTCTAGTATGGAATGCGGTCCGCTCGGCTATGGGATGAATGGCCGGCGTGTGACCTTCGGACTTGTTTATTTAGATTTATCGAGGAATGCGAAGGTCATTTCATCGGTCATTGACCGTATGTATGAACGCCCACAGTATTTCGAGTGGGCGACCGTCACAATACCATCACGCCATTTTCTTGTCGGAGTAGGTAGAAAGGATAAAGGACCAGACATACCTATGTCGACACTTTCGAATCATTTATCTCTTTTACATTCATGCATATCCTCATAAAACAGCTACGATTTCTCTAAATTTTTATATAACCGTCTTTCATAATATCATTCGCTTGATTCAACTAACTAAATTTTCAACAGTCAGTTAATAAATGGGGTTAGATGAATAATGTTTAAAGTGTGATTCAAATTTGGTTAATATTTCATAAGATACTTTTTCTTCAACTCAGTACTAAAAGGTTTGATAGCTATTGTTATTAAGTTTTTATAAAAAAAGGTACCCAATCGGGTTCATTTTTAAGCCGCTTTATTTGATTTACGTCTGATTTGCGTCCTACGAACGTTGTGTTTCTTATTTCTTCGAGAATCTTTTCCACTTATAGATCGATTGTTAATTTTTTTAAGTTTAATCATTTGAAACTTTAAATTGTCTTTTTTGGAATTTGTTTTGTTACGTTGACTCATATAATTGCAAAGTGCTTTTGATTTGGTGACACAAATCATCCTAGTGTAGCTGGGTAGTCTATTAAAAAAAATAATTCTGCATGGTTTGAAGAGCTGCTCAAAAATTACATATAACTAATCAGGTTAAAAATTATGCAATGAAATTGAAATGCAATACAATATAATATTAACGCAATACATTTTAACACTCCCAGCAGTTTTATTGTGCAAGTAAATTTTTCTGAAATATTCTTTTATATTTATTCGAAACAAAATAAATAAGATGATAAGAAATAATAATTTCTTTGGGGTTGGAATGAATAAAAGCCTTTTTTTTATGTGTGCGATATTTTTAACGTCAACTTTTCAAGATTTTTATCTAAGCATGTAAAAGGAGATATCTAAGGGCTCTTTTTATGTAATTGATTGGCTTACATTTAAATAAAATTACGTTGAAAAAAAAATCAAGTTTAAGGTTCCTGACAATAATTTAAGATATAGAAATATTAATCTGTTTTGACTGGATATAAGTAGAACTTACTTGCTCAGGGATTTTCTTTTGCTTCGTGGACATCCCTTTAGAATATAGCCTCAAATATTGTCAGTAAAACAACGTGTTTCATTCCCGACTATTCCTTTCCTCTCCACCATCCCTTCCTTTTCTTTTGATTGATGATATCTCACTTTATATGAAAAAAAATTGTTTGGGTGATTGTCCGTCTTTGTGGGGTTCGTGAGCATATGCTCAAGTATGTGTTTATGGATTTCGTGGGGATGGATAGTCATTTGAATGATTTATGCAACCATGTAACTGGCTTCATTTACTTTTGTCTAATTGGTTGTAAAAGATTGCCGCCTGGCAATAATCTTGCCAGATTGTATTGACAATAGTGTTAAATAAAATAATAAAAAAATGTTTTATTTTTGGAAAATGTTTTTATATGCATATTGAGTGTTTTTGATATTAGGAGTTAATTCTTTTCCCAAAAGAATTATTGACTATTTGTCAGTAATTTTTTAAGCTTTTTTGTAATTGAGTTGTACTTTTATGTATAAGTTATAAGATAAAAAATAAAATAATTAAAAATCCCTTCAGAAAACATTGACTCGATTATCATCGCAGTACCGTAAAATGAGATTTGCGAATTAGTTCAGATGGCTGAAACAAATATAAAAGGGTGAAGAAACAAGATGTACTTGTACTCATTACGACGATAACGTAATACCTTAAAAAATGACAAAGTAACACTAAACACCTAAGACAATTTAGCCAGATATTTAAGGACGCCATCAGTTTCGTGGAAGAACAAGCTCCATCAGTATGAAGCCCGATTACCTTTGGAAAACCAATGTGAACGATGAAAATACGATTTTATAAAATATGAGCAAAGGACAACACAGTAACTTCTACCTGCAAAGCAACATTTACTAATTGATACGATTTAACAGTGCCGATGTATAAAATTCCATCAAACATTTTTCAAATTCAATGGACAATTTTATACAACGTCGTTTAGAGAGCAAACACAACTCAAAAGCATCCTTACTCGGCACTTTAACCCACTACTACTAAAAAATACGTCTGGCACCTATAGCAACGCCCAAACGAATTATTTATTACATTTTTTTCTACACAATACTAACTTTTGATATTATATGCCATGTATTCTTCTAATCAACAGGAATCTAGTATTTTAGCCCATGGGGCGTTGGTATTATATGCCATGTATTCTTTTGGTATTATATGCCATGTATTCTTCTAATCAACTGGAATCTAGTATTCTAGCCAATGGGGCATTGTTATTATATGCCATGTATTCTTTTGGTATTATATGCCATGTATTCTTCTAATCCACCGGAATCTAGAATTCTAGCCAATGGGGCATTGGTATTATATGCCATGTATTCTTTTGGTATTATATGCCATGTATTCTTCTAATCAACCGGAATCTAGTACTCTAGCCAATGGGGCATTGGTATTATATGCCATGTATTCTTTTGGTATTATATGCCATGTATTCTTCTAATCAACCGGAATATAGTATTCTAGCCAATGGGGCATTGGTATTATATGCCATGTATTATTTTGGTATTAAATGCCATGTATTCTTCTAATCAACCGGAATCTAGTACACTAGCCAATGGGGCATTGGTATTATATGCCATGTATTCTTTTGGTATTATATGCCATGTATTCTTCTAATCAACCGGAATCTAGTACTCTAGCCAATGGGGCATTGGTATTATATGCCATGTATTCTTTTGGTATTATATGCCATGTATTCTTCTAATCAACCGGAATCTAGTACTCTAGCCAATGGGGCATTGGTATTATATGCCATGTATTCTTTTGGTATTATATGCCATGTATTCTTCTAATCAACCGGAATATAGTATTCTAGCCAATGGGGCATTGGTATTATATGCCATGTATTATTTTGGTATTAAATGCCATGTATTCTTTTAATCAACCGGAATCTAGTACTCTAGCCAATGGGGCATTGGTATTATATGCCATGTATTCTTTTGGTATTATATGCCATGTATTCTTCTAATCAACCGGAATCTAGTATTTTAGCCAATGGGGCATTGGTATTATATGCCATGTATTCTTTTGGTATTATATGCCATGTATTCTTTTGGTATTATATGCCATGTATTCTTCTAATCAACCGGAATATAGTATTCTAGCCAATGGGGCATTGGTATTATATGCCATGTATTCTTTTGGTATTATATGCCATGTATTCTTCTAATCAACCGGAATCTAGTATTTTAGCCAATGGGGCATTGGTATTATATGCCATGTATTCTTTTGGTATTATATGCCATGTATTCTTTTGGTATTATATGCCATGTATTCTTCTAATCAACCGGAATATAGTATTCTAGCCAATGGGGCATTGGTATTATATGCCATGTATTATTTTGGTATTATATGCCATGTATTCTTCTAATCAACCGGAATCTAGTACTCTAGCCAATGGGGCATTGGTATTATATGCCATGTATTCTTTTGGTATTATATGCCATGTATTCTTCTAATCAACCGGAATCTAGTATTCTAGCCAATGGGGCATTGGTATTATATGCCATATACTCTTTTGGTATTATATGCCATGTATTCTTCTAATCAACCGAAATCTAGTATTCTAGCCAATGGGGCATTGAGGGAAAGCCAGACTGAAAACCTTTTTTTAATCTGAATTTCAACGGGAATCGAGCCTGAACTATCTGGGCTAGAAGACAAGTGTCTTACCAACTAGGCAAGGGAGGTCGTCAACATACATGTATGATAAATTAACAAATATTATTCATAAACTAGCTTAAAGCTTGGCGTTGATTAGACTTGTTAGCGCAAAGGCTTATTTAAATTTAAATGGTTGACTTTAATGGTAGATAATATTAGAATAAAACCAAAAAGAAATAAATGAATGTATTAAAAAAAAAAAGCATCATATTTTTTATCTAAATGTTGGGTGGGGTAGGCTTATCAAACATTAGTTAATACATAGTCGATTATTTTTTTAATTGGTTTATTATACTGACTTTTATGTTAATGTTAATTTGGTGGCACAACTCATAATAGTTTGGGTGGATTGCCTATTTTAAGAAAAAAGGAGTATCCAAAATATAAATAACATTTGCTGTATTTAAATATACAGGAACTCTTTTAAGCTCATGATAATTAATTCAAAATTAAAATAAACATGACTAAAAAATTAAGCACATGTTTGAGAAATCACGATTGATTCAAATTATAAACAAAGTGATAAAGAAAAAAACTTGTCAGACAAATAAGTTTTCATTGTGTAAATAATTTGAATCAATACGAGTAATACTAAAGTTTTTGAGTAACAAATGGAACTCGAGTTCGTGAAAAAAATAGTTTATGCATTAGAACAATCGGTTATTAAAATTACTTTCATTTTTTTAACATTTCTTTCAAGGAAAGTTTCAACGATACCGTTAGTTTGAAACACGCATTTGTAATATATTATTTAAATTATTATTGTGGAGGTTTAAAAACATTGTATTATAGTTTGTTTTATCAAACTTTGTTTGTTCCACTTTTACAAAAGTGGAATTAACAGTGTTTGATAAAACAAATTACAACGCATTTGTAATGTTTGAGTACGTTTATTGTTTGGAAAATGTAATTTTACACATCTGTATGTAATGTTGTTTTCGTGTGTGTCATTTTTTCTTTCTATTTCTGTATTTTTTGACATAAAAAGACAGTTATTAGTGGGACTATACTATAGATGCACTTCGCTACGTTTTTTCTTTAACATATTAAAATATTTTTTTATTTTGTAACACTCCTCTCAAACAAAGTTTCAACGACACCGTTAGTTTGAAAAACGTATTTGTAATGGTCGAGTATGTTTGTTTCTTGGAAAATGTAATTTTGCACATCTGTATGAAATATTGTTTTAGTGTGTGTTATTTATTACTTCTATTCCTGTATTTTTGGAAATAAAAGGATATTAATTAGTGGGACTACAGATGAACTGAGCTCCATTAATCCTTTAACATTTGTGCGGGAATGCAAGTCCTTGATAGGTAATGTGCGGATGTAGTCTGAAGGAGGAAATACTCGATCATATATTTATTGACTGTTCTTGACTAAAAATAATCCTTCTCAAGCAGCATGCATATTCCTCTTGTTAAAATTACTCACCTCCCTCTCTCCATTCTTATTTAGCCCCCTTTCCATTATTATTTACCTTCTCCCCCATTTTAATTACTAAATAATCTCTTAATAAATGTTTCAGACATTTTTTCAAACTTTATTTATTTATTTATTTAACACTTTTATTGCAATACAATCTGGCGGGTTTATTGCCAGGTGGCAATCTCTTCCAACCAACCAGACAACAGTAAATGAAGCAAGTTACATGGTCGCATAAATCATTCAAATGACTATACATCCCCACGAAATCCATAAACATATACGCGAGAACATGCTCACGAACCCCACAAAGACGGATAATCACCCGAACATTATTTTTCATATAAAGTGAGATATCATCAACCAAAAGGAAAGGAAAGGATGGTAGAGAGGAAAGGAAAAGAAAAATCAGGAATGAAACACGTTATTTTACTGACTAGAAATTAAGAGTTTTTTCAGTCGCTTCTTAAAGCATGCCAAGGACGGAGCGAGTCTTATATTGGTTTGTAACTGATTCCATAGTCTCACTGCATGGACAGTAAAGGACGACGTAAAGAAAGAGGAGCGGTGAACTGGAAAGGTCAATTAACAATCTCTGTTTGAGCGTAGCGCTAATCCATGATTGGAAAGATGCTGAAAATTTTCGGCGAGATAAGAGGGTGCGGCGGGACGGTTAAGGATATTATACAATAGAGACAGTATGTGAATTTGGCGTCTATTTCTAACATTCAACCAGTTCAATGCCTTCTGGTATGAAGTTATATGATCGTTCTTTCGTAGGTTGAAAATGAATCTAAGACACACATTTGAAGAGGCTGTAATTTGTCCAGCTGTTCCTCTGTAACATCCAAGTAACATACGTTTATACGTGTGAATGGGAATTTTTATCCGATTTTTCAAATTAATCTTTATATCCGATAATAAAATAAACATCTAAATTTACCGAAAATTCTAAATTCTGCATTCATGAAATTAATCTTACGAAGGTCATAAAACACTCTTCATAGTGTGAATTGCCTAAACCAAGAAATATATATATATTATTTAATAAAGTAATACATAAATTTATCCCATATAACTATCATGCTAATACGAGAGATTCCAAAACTTTAGCTTTTAATAAATTTCGCGAGACTTGAAGGACCGGCTGCAGGGGTGGCGCCGCGCAATATTGCGGCTGAAATGATTTCATACGCAAAGTTCATAAGAGCGCGCTTAACTTGCTCAATTAAGCGCACTCAGCCGCGGCGCACTTAATTACAAATCTAGAAATGGGTGAATCAATTAGCGCCGCACCTTGGCCTGCCCTGAGGACCTGAAACGATTGTAGTTTGCAATTTATCTTTGTTTAATTGCGCCTTAACGATGTTTTAATTTATATTGAGGATTAGTATACAACTTTTTGTTTAATATTATTTTACTGTTTGTTTCTTATTCAAGAATAGTTCTTACTAATTTTTCTACCCAACTGGTTAGATGTAATTGGGAATCGAGTTCTAAAACATCTGATAAAATACCAATGTCTCCTCTACGTGGTCGTGGGGTTCATCAATTTTGAAGATTTAATCACCATTTTACATTTTCGAAATAGATAAAATGGAGTAAGATCTTCAAATAAATGTACATATTTTTCATCACGCCATTTCCCTGCTGGAGAAGGCAGAAATAATAGTGCACCAAATTTCTCTATCACGATCTTCTTTCG
The DNA here is from genome assembly GCA_949825065.1 of Odontocerum albicorne. Lineage (NCBI taxonomy): Eukaryota > Metazoa > Arthropoda > Insecta > Trichoptera > Odontoceridae > Odontocerum > Odontocerum albicorne. The sequence goes on along the minus strand of OX463842.1, from coordinate 50,108,233 downwards.
CCGGATCCACATCTACACATCTTCTCTTAGAGTTTATTCTGTTTAACTTATTCCTTACCTTTCCTTCTTTCAAAATTTCATTCACTTTGTCCATCCATACTTTACTTGGTCATCCTCTACCATCATAAGTCCTTATTATGTCAGTTTTCCCCTACATCTTCTCTTATCTTCCTTCTGTTTAGCATACTTCTTAACTTTCCTTCTTTTAAAATTTCATTAACTTGGTCCAAAAATTCGTTACTCGGTCGTCATCTACTATGATTTCTACTCATATTTGCATTGCTAATTTATTTTGTCAGTTTTTCCATACATCTTGTCTAACAGTTTCTTCTGTTTAGCATACTCCTTAATTTACCTTATTTTAAAATATCATTCATTTGGTCCAACCATTCATAACTCGATCATCCTCTACCTTAATTTCTGGACATGCTTGCATTATAAATTTATTCAATCAGTTTTTTGGCACGTATTAAATCAACGAGTTCAAACGGTTTCAACGTATTCTCTTTACATCCTACCTAAAATACGAGTTTTCACCTTACATTCATCGTAAATAATTATAATTCCTATTCAGTTATACATATCTACATCACACATTCTTCTCAGTGCACGCTTTACAACCGCATTAACTTGACTTAATTCATGTTCACGCGCACGTTTTACTTCTACACATCAATGTTGCCACTAATGCTCTGTTGTGAACTTTTTTTTTTCAAAATTGTTTCTTGGATAGTGTTTGCTAATTATTTTACAAGACTGAGATCATTTTGTTTGGGAACCGTCAGGAATGGAACCCTAAAACCCCGGGTAGAAGTTAAAAATCTTACTGGTCGTCTGGTAATAATACACACGTACTCGGTACGTGTGCGAGTGTTGTAGCCTTTTCACGTGCAGTACATATAAAATAATATAAAAGTTAATACTAAAATATAAAGCAAACTTAATACCATTTTCAAAAACAGTAATCAGAATAAAATACTTCGTTTTTATTGTAGTATTTTTATTCATCGTTTCTTAGAAAAAAGTAATAAATTAGACACTGTAATAGATCTTAATGTCTCATTAATACATACGTATAGTACCCGGCGGTAAGTAATACACATCGGGCTTAAGAAAGAGACTGTACGCCATAATCGGCTAACTTCGGCTTTGTAGAGCGTCGTCTCTGTCATTGTAGATACCGGACTATATACGCATCGCACGACAGAGACGACGCTCTATAAAGCCAAAGTTAGCCGATTAAGGCCGACAGTCTCTTTCTTAAGCTCGATGTGTATTACTTACCACCGGGTACTGTACCATCACACCATTTCCATGTCGGGATAGTCAAAAAGGACAAAGCGACAGACTTTTACACATCTTAACTTCTTCTATATCTAAACACCTTCGCATACAACTTTTACGATTTCTCTGAATTTCAACATTTTCTTCAGTCAGAACATCAATGACTTGATCCAAATATACTTTCCTTGGTCTTCCTTTTACATGCCTCCCATTTACATTGACACCATATATATGTTTTTTTAAGTATTTTTTCATTAATTTATTCCACATGTCCAAACCATCTCAGCGTCGTCTTCTTCATCTTACTTAACAGCCTTGAGTTCCCTGTTACCCCTAATCCTTTCATCCCATATTTTTTCATACATTGTCATTCAACGTATTCTTCTCAATGCACGCATTTTTACAGCATCCATTCGACTATTCTGTATTTTTCAACGTCCACGTTTCACTCCCATACATCAAAGTTGTCACCAAAGTACAATTGTGAACTATCGTCTCAAAAATAAAACAGTATAATAGAAAACAATGTTTCATTAGTAATATAACAAAAAAAATACGTTTTTTTTTTTAAATAATATAGTAAATTTATTATAAATGTATTCATATAACATTGATAAAACACTTTTTAGTTTGATAAAACAAATTACAACAACTTTTCAGTTGATTGATGATTTTGGAAAATTTATTCATATGAAGTCACATATGTTTATTAAATTTGTTTGCCAAACTTTGATCTTTTTCAGACAATCCACAATGTATGGACAATTCAAAATCGCCCTTTCCTGACCCATATACAGTTCTCGATTCTCTTGGGTACGACCCATGTCGTTCCACAAAACGTGTCTGCCGAATATTCTCTTTTTTGTATACTTTTACTCAATTCAAAACTACTGCGGTAAAGTTTATTACAAACACGTCGTGTTTCCTAACTTTTTAATATACAAAAAACGAAAATAAAATTTAGAATAATTTTATTTTTTAAGATGCGTCCATCTGAATTCTGTTATATATTATTTATTAATTGCTTTTAGCGTTTAATTTATTATTAGAACGTTTAACATTCAAATTTGTGTTTTTCTGTAGCTTATATGCTGCTTATCCTATTTTTTTAGAGCGCTATTAAGCAGACAAGGGATTGCCCCTGGTTCGATTACTAACGGACTCAATTCGTGGTTTTAGTCATAAACCTTTGAAAATCGAAATTTATGTAAAAAAATATTGTCAGCAACACAAGGGTTCTTCAAAGAGTCAAAGTTGATAGAGAGTCGCTGACTAATATTAAAATTCAAAAGGTGTCCTATTTGGGTCATGTACTTAGAGCAGCACAGTACAAATTACTGCACCTGATCATCCAAGGCAAAATAGAAGGCTGAAGAGGTGTTGGCAGAAGGCAAATCTTCTGGTTTCGCAATATACGTGATTGGACTGGTATAAGGAGCGTTGGGTATCTTTTTCGAGCTGCCGGGGACCAAGATGCCTACTCTCAAGTGTTATTCAATGTTGAGGGGACCTGACATGATACTGGGAAGAAGAAAAATATGTAAAAAAAGCGCTTTTAAAATAGCTTTGCCTAGTGAACGATTGTCCTGAAAACCTGTCGATTGTCATTGAATTTTGATTTCTTTGCTAACGGACCTTTGGAGCTATCAAGACTGTGTGCTTGCTAATGTGCGACAGCTTGCATATAATAAACCAATACCAGCATATTGCTTATAGTATCGTACTTATGGTTTAAATAATGAGAAAGTGGAGAGAATGTTAAAATAAATATATGGCATATGAATTAGAGATTTGAAGACGTATGAATTAGATATCTGAAGACGAATTGAATTTGTAAAATTAGTTGTGACAAGTCTTTATGATATAACCAATCTATATTCAGAAGAACCAAAATTTTCTATTGAACGAGCTATCGACGCTTGTTTATCGATTTTTTTCATAAAATTTTTAACTGTAACAAATTTGACATTTTATCAGGAGGAAAAACAGCACGAATCTTTCGAAGCGCATTTGTAAGTTTCCGGTTATTTTGATAATAAAATTGTGAGATTTGTTTGCATTTGGCTACTGTGAAGCGCTAAATAATTTATTTAATGATCATTGTTAAATATGACGGTTGTAAGTTTCGAAATGGCGCGCAATTTAAAATTTCAGTTGCTATTAGACCACCCTATACCTATATCGTCTAGGATTTTCAAAGACTCAACGTCTAGGAATGAATAGACAAAGCACCTGACCAGACAATCTATACCCCACATCAGAGGTTAAGGCTTTACAATAGATATACAACCACGAGTAAGTCATACCATGTCTTAACTACTCCTTCTAACGAGTGAACAAACTAAACGTCTAGGAATGAATAGATGAAACACCTGACCAGACAATCTATACCACACACCAGAGATTAAGACTTTACAAAAGATATACAACCACAAGTAAGTCATATCATGTCTTAATTACTCCTACTAACGAGTGAATAAACTAAACGTCGAGGAATGATTAGATGAAACACCTGACCAGACAATCTATACCCCACATCAGAGATTAAGGCTTTACAAGAGATATACAACCAGGAGTAAGTCATACCATGTCTTAACTACTACTAACGAGTGAACAAACTAAACGTCTAGGAATGAATAGATGAAACACCTGACCAGACAATCTATACCACACACCAGAGATTAAGACTTTACAAAAGATATACAACCACAAGTAAGTCATATCATGTCTTAATTACTCCTACTAACGAGTGAACAAACTAAACGTCTAGGAATAAATAGCTGAAACACCTGACCAGACAATCTATACCACACACCAGAGATTAAGACTTTACAAAAGATATACAACCACGAGCAAGTCATATCATGTCTTACTTACTCCTACTAACGAGTGAACAAACTAAACGTCGAGGAATGATTAGATGAAACACCTGACCAGACAATCTATACCATTCATCAGAGATTAAGGCTTTACAAGAGATATACAACTACGAGTAATTCATACAATGTCTTAACTACTCCTACTAACGAGTGAACAAACCAAACGTCTAGGAATGAATAGATAAAACTCCTGACCAGACAATCTATACCACACATCAGAGATTAAGACTTTATAAGAGATATACAACCACAAGTAATTCATACCATGTCTTAACCATTCATAAAATCAAAACAATTACCACAAACCTATCCTTTCCCGATTCCCAAAAAGATCCAAAAATTTCCAATAAATATCTTAACAGTCAGAACTTATCCGATGAAGGAGTAAGGTGTCCTACCATCGGACCGAAACTCCGAACAAGCTATCCATCACTTGATGATAATACTAACGAGTGAACAAACTATCTTCCCGATTAAAAATGAAGACAAGATTCAAGTATTTTTTCACCAAACTGAATTTACCACATTAGTCTTCGGGTAAGATTTCGAAATATTCACATCACAAAGGTTTCTCGTATCTATTTAACAAGGTCCAAAGTATCTATGAATATCAAAACATTGTTTGACTTCCGCTTTACTCCTTCACCTATGCAATCTGTTTCCGGCTTCCGCATCATTAGGCTTTATATTCAAAACGTATCATAGTCATTTATCCACTTAGATTGGCTTGTATTGGCAATTTGGGCACATTTCCCCTTTTTAATAGTCAATTACTATGGCAAACAGTTTGTTGGAAGTCGGGCGCAGGGCGGGTGCAGGGCGGGTACGAGAGTGTTCGGGGTTCAGGGAAATGAGAATATGTAGCGCCGAATAATGTCGTTATTGCCCGGCTTAACCGAATCACTCGCTGTCTGGTAGTATATGATGATATAGAGCCTTCGTTTCACCATGTAACTCATTAGTTACTTTTCAACGACTTTGTTTTCAGTACTGTTTTATTTTTCTGTTACCAGTAATAATGAATTTTTTTTGTATTTTAAAAACAATAAATATCTCATAATTTACTTAATTTATTTTTCATTACACTTTTGTTTTATACAGTATACGAGTATCTTTATAACAAGTAGAAATGAGCATCTGACCCAAGCAGGTGGATTATCCTTGTAGAAGAATAACCACTTGGCTCTGAATTGCGTTGAAAATCCTGGAAATAGTTAATAAGTTTCGTACAGGAATTGGGAAAATCAAGGAGTACACATCATAATGAGGAATTTTAAGTTATGGATGTGCTCTCTGTATCTGTAACGAGAAGCAGTCCATGTGACACTTGATGTAGTGGCCGTCGAACACGTTGTCTTGAATCGAAGAGAACTTGATTCGTAGAACGTCCTGTGCTTTCTAGGGAGCTGAGTTCTGAGCGAGAATAATATACAGCTTTTGACATAATAAGAAGCAGATCTATATTAAAGTATGTTCTTCTTTAAATATATAATTTTCTTCAAAGAATCAATGTTATAATTATTATACCTATTTGGAGTGTGTAATAAAATTACTTTGTAATTGAAATTAATAAAAAGTAGGTATTGTAAAGTGATCATTCAAAAGGTATATGAAAGGTGATTTTGTAAACTTAATATTTGTTAGGCCGTGGCACCGGGAAAATCAAGTTTATATTTTTATAACGTTAAGATATATTGGGTTTGATGTTAATATGCCCAGCTTTTTGGTGTTTTAATAAAATTGTACAATTTTTTGTTTGCTGAAAGTGGTCACTTTATTATGAGTGGCTCGAATATACAGTAGTGTGATCAAGTCATTCCAGCTTGGTCCTTAAAAAAGCGTTTGATTCGGTCTGGTTAAGTTTTCCTTCATATATACTCGTAAGTTAAATAAAAAGGAATATGCATTTATTAAACCAAATACCTTTATATAACACATTCGTTATTAAAAAAAAACTGCCAGATATTGCCCCCATAGAGGGTCCGCTGTAAAATTGAAGTGAAATGCGCCTCCACATAATAGGGCGCGTTGGCAAATTGTCAATTAATTTCTAATTGGGGGCCCGTTACGCACCTAATATGCTCGGATATAGACTTAAATACGGCACAAGGTATTTGTCGTGTTTATTCATTTTATGCGAGCCAGATGCTTCACAAGGTGATATGTGGCCCTCAAATTAAACAATATGCAAATACATTGTAAGATACAAAAAAAAATCTTTAAAAAATGTATGTTGCCTTTTTAAAATGTATTCCAATGATTACATAATTCAATTCTACACCTGATAAACGGTCTATATAAGCCGTCTTACTCAGTTTGTTGAGTAAATTGACTTACACTTTTAAATTTTTCATATAAACACACATAAAGAATGCAAAACATCAAAGTTGAAACCTCTAGTGAGCTTTGATAGCTCTCATTAAAAAAATATTTATTGACACGATTACATTGAAACATCCCAAAGCTGGGGCAATATAACACTCTGAGATGGTTTGGGCAAGTACAACGAATAAAGGAAAAAATATCAACAAAACACATGTAAACTGCAAATGTCAACGAAAAGCCTAATGACATGACAGCAAAGAACATAATGAATTATTTTAGGATTATGATAAACAAGTATAAAAAATCATTAATCATAATATTTTAATAAAAAATTAATTTAATTCGATCATTTAAATAAGTAATATATTGAGATGTCAGAGTGTTGCCGTTTCACTAAAGTCGGACCTGATATCATTTCGTATTCGTTCTAAATAGAGCTTCAAAGAAAGCTCGCTTTCAGGACTTCTTCATTGCAAAGAAAGGATCTTTTGAAGGAGATTTAATATGTGATATTTTGATGAAAATTCATATTTTATGCCGTGTGTTAAGGTGTAACTGAGATTTAATTAACTTCAAAATTGTTTATGCCTTTGAAGAGAGATTATTGAATGACTCACAGGTATTATTACAAAGGAGCATGTTGTAAATTAAACCATACTTGTATTCGCTATCACCTCTTCTTATAAAATAATTAATCCGTTTCAAGAACGCCTTACGTAAATGAATTTAAAATTAAACTCAAAATTTATTTTTCAGTTCGAATATTATAGTTAACATCATCACCATTTCAAAGACAACAACGCCTAGGTATACTTGTTACTTATTCATTTACTGAATCCTCCCATTCCTTTTCCCACACTCCTTAAACTTGTTAAAACTGTTGTAAAAATTATCTTTCTGACTTTTATTTAATATTTGTATCCATATTTTTTTGGTATTATTATATTTCTATTCATATTTTCTTGGTATTAAGAAAGCTGCATAATTTCTCAAATAAATAAAGCAATATTCGTTCCATCAAGAATATAGATAGCACAAAATGCTTCCATCCAGATTGGTCTACAGCCAAGCACTCCACGTCCTTCAATATCATTTAGACTGCATGTCGTAACATTGATAGATTTAAATTAACTCATATTTCAATATTATTTATTAAAAAAAAAACAAAAAACTTATTTAAGCGTCCATTTTTAAGGTTGGTTTAAAAATTATAATTGCACGGAATAACTATTAACGTTTGATAATATTTATTGGTACTGTGTAAAACAGTTTGTTTTTAAAATAATTGCCTTTAGCTTGTGCTATTAATATATTTAAAAACTCGCTTCAGGACCACACAACGACATTAATTGTTCTAACGTAGACGTCAAAATATTCCTTTAACACATAAATCGTTACACTGCATAGTATGATAAATCAGAATGTACACTTGATAGACCAATTTATACTCTCCTGAAAGTCATATACTCGTAAATAGGTTTAGACGACAATTTTTATTGATTTTTATATTTTTGTAACAAATAACAATTTTTGAACTTTTCAGTGAAATTGGATTAATTAAGTAAATAATCTTGAGATGGTTTCGTCAGATAGATCTGATAAATGTAAAAATATCACAGAAAGTGAGGAAATGATGGACCATGAAAAAGGGAAAAGTACGAGAAAAAGATTATTTAAAATTATTTTTTCTACATAACATGTATGTTAATGGTCACGTCATTTAGTAATTAGCATTTTTTTGTCAATGGTTTCGGCTTCAAGAAACTCCATATTCTTCTTCTTACCAGTGTCGTGTCAGGTCACCCCAACGTTGACTATCACCTGAGAGTAGGCATCTTTGTCCCCGGCAGCCCAAAAATGATCCCCAACGCTCCTTATACCAGTACAATAACGTATATTGCGGAGCCAGGAGATGTGCCTCCTGCCAACACCTTTTCGACCCTCTATTTTGCCTTGGATGATCAGATGCAGTAATTTGTATAATAGTTTGCTCATCTCAGTACATGACCCAAGTAGGACACCTTTAGGATTTTAATATTAGTCAGCAACTCTCGATCAACTTTGGCTCTTTGAAGAACCCTTGTGCTGCTGACCATATACATCCAGGGTATCCGTAGCATTCATCGGGGCATCATCCATATAAAAATATTTAAATATTTCATATTTACATGTTACTTAGGCCACCTCCATGGTCTAGTTGGTAAGACACTTGACTTCCGTCAAATTTCTAAAGGTACCTGAAAAAAAAAAGGGTGGCAGTCTGTTATCAATATTCCACACGCACTAGATATGTACGACAGTTGGGGTCCCTTCACTTGCGGTAGTATTACGAACAGATTCCTTACGTACTCCTGCTCGATTATTGGGGCCGAAGACAATTTTGACTCCCGGTCACGTTCTTAAATATTTGAATCACCGGTCTGATTAAGTTGAATAATAAAAATAAAAATTCTCTAACTTATTCTTATATATTTTAATACACAATTAGCTCCTTAGTTGGTTCTGTATTGTCTTAATTTTTGGCGTCCGTAATCATTAATTCAATGAATTTTGTGCAGGGGTATCAAATGTCATAGCGGGAAAGGCACAAGGGTAGAGAGCAGAAATCAGAAAACAGGTGCCGAGTCAAGAGCTGGAATCGAGGGTTGACTGATGCTGATGAGGAAGACAGGTCGACACGGAAAAGGTGGAGCGATTGGGGCGAGGATTGGCGCGGAGTTGAATTGGCTACATTGATTTGGTGGCGAGCAATCAATTTGTATATTCAAATGTCATCGTGAAACGGTTCAATTCCTTACTCTCTCCCTGCCTATACTCACTTCAAAAATAGAACACTCCATTATATGGGAGTTGCTACTAGATGCGACATATTGAAGGAGAAAATAGAGGAAATAGCAGGACAATACAGGCAAGAGAGGTAATGTGATCGTAACATCGATTCCCAACTTTTGTGGAGTTAGTTATCTAAAAAAAAAAACAGATGAATTTCAAAACAGAACAATACAACTTAGTTACACGTCCCGGCTTTTTTACGTTACACTGTACGTTACAATGAGTACAAATATACTTAGTTACACGTCCCGGCTTTGTTACGTTACACTGTACGTTACAATGAGTACAAATATACTTAGTTACACGTCCCGGCTTTGTTGCGTTACACTGTATCTTACAATGAGTACAAATAAACTTAGCTACACATCCCGGCTTTGTTACGTTACACTGTACGTTACAATGAGTACAGATAAACTTAGTTACACGTCCAGGCTTTGTTACGTTACATTGTACGTTACAATGAGTACAAATACACTTAGTTACACGTCCCGGCTTTGTTACGTTACACTGTACGTTACAATGAGTACAAATAAACTTAGTTACACGTCCCGCCTTTGTTACGTTACGCTGTACGTTACAATGACTACAAATAAACTATGTTACACGTCCCGGTTTTGACACCAATATATTTATTGAATTGAAATGTTTACAAGGCTTATTACCTCGCTGTATCTTTAGGTTTATTACCTGTTCTAACAGCTGACTTACACCCGTGAAATTAACTTACAAACATACATATATAATACAACAAGTCCGAGCTGTAGCTGCTCGTCACATAAGATAACTCGAACATAAAAAGTAAGACGAAAAATATATCTTTGAGATTGTTTGGGCATGTGGAACGAATGAAGAAGAAAGATAAAAAGAATGCAAATGTGAGTAGAAGGCGAGCAAAAAAAATCAGGTCTAAAAAATGGTCTCAAGATTCAAAGTGTGCGAGATATTAAGAAAAAATGTAATGTCAATCTGTTCCTTAGATGGAATTCCGACCACCAACAAAAAAACTAGTTTATACGTTCCATCACGCCATTTTCCTGTCGTGGTAGGTGTAAAATACAGAGCGCCAGACTTTAATACCTCGAAACGCAGCATTCAATAATTAAGGTTGCTGATTTGAAACTAACACATTAAAAATGCATCTCAGACAAGTATTATTTCTAATAAAATTTGGTAGGAATACGGATACCTATAAATGGTTATAATTATACTATTTAAAAATTTCTTACAACCAATTAGATGATAATTAAAAGGCGGTCATGCAAACAAAATATGGAGATAATTTTGATCGATATTTGAATTGTTTAATTGAAGCGCTATTTACTGCCACATTCCCCATATTAATATTCTTCTGATTTCTGCACATCCTGAAATAAAAAAATAAAATTAATTCCAAAAAGGAAACTTACCTAATTCCAGCTCCTAGAACGCAGAATGTGGATTTTTTTGCAATTATTAATACGTACACACAATCACACCATTTTCGTGTTAGGGTAGGCAGAGAGGACAGCTCGATATACTTTCCTTACTCGACACACATCCTCAGCCTCTTCGTCATCCATCTTATTGTACAACATCTACGAATTCTTTGACTTTTACGTTTCCTCCTTTCAGAATTTCATTTAATTAATACAGCTCGTCGATGGTTTTTGCGTTTCAAAGACGGTAATTTCGACCTGAAAGACATGGAGCGTTCCGGACGACCAGTGGGCATCGATGATGACCGCTTAAACTATATTATTCATAAAGATCCCCTTCAAGAAGAAAGGTGTCCTATTTGGGGCATCTATTGGGTGTTAACATAAGTTGTGTCCGTTTTTTTCCCAATTAAAAAATGAGCATCAAAAGTAAAACAAAATGGTAAATGTTATACGTCATTCGAAAGAATATTTTGTAGAGCAGAAAATTTTCTTTCGAATGAAGTATAACCTTTGCAATTTTGTTTTACTTTTGGTGCTCATTTTTAAATTTGGAAAAAAAACGGACACAACTTATGTTAACAACTAATATGTATAAGGATAGACTAACATCTACAGCTTCATAAATTATATATTCAAATCTTCCTACTGGCAATTATCTGGCATAACAGATAATTGCCAGTAGATAATTGCCATAACAACATTATACAACATTGAATATTCTTGACAAATGTAAGCTTTTTGTACGTGTTTTTTTATTACTTTTGAACACACAATTAGTTTTTAATAACATTCATGTATTTACATTTCAAAACTCTAAGATTCAAGTTGAAATATTTACCCTCCTTACAATGTCATATAATGTTTATCAGAAAAATTAAGGTTTGAGATTTTTTTCTTTTTTACTATCTTGTTTAGTTTAAAGGTGTTCTGAAATGTTAATAATTGTTAATAAGATAACTTGTCAAGTATTTATTATTGTTTTTTTTTTGTAATTACTTAGCATTATTTGATTTTTTTTTCAGGGTTCTACTGAAAGCCTTAAATGCCAATACAACTCAGGCTGTAGTAGAGAAGATATCAAATGAAAGGTGAAATGTTAGTCAGAATGTAATTATATGACCAAAGAGCAGAATGAAATGAGTAATGCAAGTCAAACAGTGCAAAATGTTGCTGAAGATCAGTGTAAATTAATTTGGAGTTAGGCTCCAAAGTGGCTACGGGGGAACCCCTTGTATTTATTTGTATTTAGTAAATAGACGCTTAATTTATTTTCACTTAAAATTACTTAAAATCACTTCTCTGAAAAAAAATATAAAAAATATTTTGTCTAGTTCAGCTTTAACACGACTGCTCAATTAGTAGTGACGAAAAATATTGCCTTTCAGACACACCCTTTTAAGTAGGGATACCAAACGAATTTAATAAATGTATCATCAAAATTTGTTCTTAATTTATAAAAAAGGTTATTATGGACTTTCCAAATTTTTATTTAAAGGACTATTTAATTTTTAATATATTATTTATAGTTAAGGCATTAAAATTGTGGAGTTTTAAAGACATTGTAATTTGTTTTATCAAACACTGTTTATTCCACTTTTTGTAACGGTATAACCCTACCGGTTTTAAAGCTTTCCCCTCATCATCAGAGAAGCACAAACAAGGCTTGTTTGTGCTCCCTGACGATGAGGTGAAAGTCTTGAAACCGGTAGGGTTATACCGTCACAAAAAGTGGAATAAACAGTGTTTGATGAAACAAATTTCAATGTATTTAGTTTTACTGAAATATTTATAGCAAAAGAGATGTATTTGACTTCATTTGTTGTTGTTGTACAATTTACTATGAACTAATATATTCATGAAATAATGTGTTTTTTTTTTCAGTTGTCTACAGTGAAAAACATCCGCTTTCATTACATAATATTAGAGAAAACTTTTTTATGATTTGCATCATTGCGCCTAAAATCCTATTACAGTAGTCCAAATGAGAAATAACAAATAATGACAATGATGAAACACTTTAAGCTTGTTTATTCTAAGTTTTTGATCACCCATCTCGAAATGAGACACGATAACAATACACAAAGCTTATTTAATCGTCAAGAGCTTTATATTCAGTTATCAAACGGGGCCATCTCGGGATCACAGGTCGTGCCTTGCTAATGCCCTATGAAATATGACGCCAAATAATCCAAGAGAAAGTTTAAATCTACCCACCCTAAGTCCCTTATTCTGTGACTCGTATTGGTGACTGTTCCTGATATACATATATATGGCTACTGAACCTAGATTCCTTCGCTTGCTTGAGGAAGAAAAATCCTCAAAAAGGTTTTTTAAATGGTTTTTCATCTGAATATAGACGTATCATAAAATTGCCCTCAACTGGATAAGTCAGTGTAATTAATGAACTTTCTTTGAGCATCCTTGAGCTTTAACAGCTCTAACATTTCTTTTACTTCATTCTTTTCCTTTTTGCAAAATATTATTCACTTGATCCAACTTTTAACCCATTGGCCTTCCTTCACCACGCTTTACACTCACATTTATACTGTACATTTATTAAATTTGTATTTTTTTATACATTCGTTCTATAATTCTTGCTCAAATTATCTCAGAATACTGTTTTTAACATGACTTATTCTTTTCTGCTAAAAAAATCCGCATGTTCCGGTGCTGCGTATTTAATACACATGTAAAAATTAGCGATTTAAAATTGGAAAAACAAGAATATTCAAAGCCAATCGCTTAAATGAATTAAATTTTAAGTCAAAAGTGATAAGAATTGAAATTTAGTTGCTGAAAACATGAAAAAAAAAACGTCGGATGACGTTCACGAAACGGGCGAAGTGACCACCTCGAACGAAAGCCCGCTGGCTACTGAGCAAGAGAAGCGAGTGAACTGAGATTCTATTTCTTGCATTCCCATATACCGAAGTAGAGTAAGAGTTAGACGTGAATAGCGTCGCTTCCTCAGCCATAGCGGTTTTTTAGAATCAATATATCTACGTCACACACTGGCACACGTTTTGACTGTATTGGCGAATTTATTCCCGATTTTTACAAAATATCACTGATGTGGCCGATAAGTGCTAATTATAATTAATTTTTTTTTATTCAATGCATAAATGTATTACAGAGGAATATCTAAAATCTGAACCCAGTATTCATTATATTTATAGAGATATTAAAGTTTTTAGAAGCAATGTGTACTAGTTACACATCACATGACAGGAACGGTTAATATATCATCGTTAGATTCATATCCATACCTAATCAGTTCATTCCGTGTTCTTTCATACATTATGCCCCCATGTTTTATTCTATTTACGCGATTCTATTGTATTTACCCGGCTTTTTTCAGTAGTTTTCAGGGTTCCAGTGAAAGCCTTAGACGTCAATGCAATCTAAGCTGTAGTAAAAGAGATAACAAAGTTGATACTGGAATACTATTGTGAACTGTCAACTTTGCAGATTTTGATATTACCAGGTTTCTGTATATTTGTTTGTTTTATTATCTAACTTACTTTTGTTTCCTATCCCTACATGCCATTTGATATATTTCGTAACTATTCCATCATCTGAGAAAATAAATAGCAAAATTTCATATCTAGCTCTAATATTTCATAGTTCACTCATTTATTGCACTTACTTTCCCCATCACCTTTTTATTTTTAATAAAGGGTTTAAACAATTGTGTCTGATAAAATGCACAGTACCAAACAATGTACTCGTATATAGATAAATGTCTTAGAAACATTACAATTGGAGCAATGATTATTTATAATCGGAGCGTGGTTGTTATTGCGACAGGAGTTTGAGTATTTGGGCTTGAAGAAGACTGACTTGTAGCAAAGGTTTGTGTGAGCTCTGGAGTGTGTTGTTTTTTGTTGTGTTATATTTTATATATTTTTGTTTTTATTTTCACGATTGTGTGCGATATATTGTGGGATGAACGTTTTGGTCTGTCTGGAGTGATGAAGAGTGAGGATTTGGATTTCGTGTGACGTATACATATGTAATTGAGTATCACTGTTTGTCAGGTTGATGAGCATGTATAGCGGGGTTTAATGTATTTAAAAAACCGGAAAGAAGTAACGATTTATTTTTTTATGCCATATATCCTCAGTGAGATACAGGCAAAAGCCTAGTTTACTGGGGACACGACAAACAAAAGGCAACAAACCCAGATCCATTAAAATTGTGTGTCCAAATTAAATTACCTGTGGATTTTTCGCAAATTATATATATTTCTTGTAATGTGTAAAATAAATAAAAATACTTCTCTGTACTTCGGTGCAGTTATGTCCATAAAGTTTATTAATAATATAAATTATTAATTTATTCGTATTTACCGAAAAATTGAAGACATTCATTTCAGAAAATTCATTCAAAAAAGTCATTCCACGTGTGACTAGTGACGCTCTTAAACACTCGGTTTGTGAATATGCCTCCGAAAACAATTTTAATTCATGACGGTGTAAGTAATTATTAGATACATTTGTGGCGGTCGCACACGCGGTCCATGACCGATGAAATGACCTTTGCATTCCTTAGCAATGCAAAACAAACAAGTATCGTACAAAGTCCGGTCATTCAACTCATAGCCGATGCGGAGCGCATTCCATACTAGAGCGAGAACGCACCACACCTGTCTCGCCAGTTCCGTAAATAAATTATCACCTACATACGACATTAATTGTTTTGCGGACGTAGAAACGAGATGGCGAGATATGTTGCTCGCATTCCCGCACACACGCGGGAATAGTATAAATACCTACGTTACCAATAAAATTTCTCTCTTTCCGCATTGCGATCGAAAACGTGTTTTATTTATCAACAAATCATCATCTCTCCCTCTGCGGAACCACGCCTAAACATTCAACAAAAGTTTGCGAATAAACCAGATATACCTACTATTTTTATATACATATACTTACAAACCATCACAACATCCCCTTGTTGTGGTAAGTATGAGAAAAGAGTGCCAGACTTTCCTATCCCGACATACATATTCTGCCCCTTCTACATCCGTACCACCTTCTCATTTACTCGTAGCTCCTAATATTTCCATTACTTTTGCATTTCCTCCTTTTCCTGCTAGTAATTTATATACGAGTATATACGAGTATACAAACAATGTATTATATCATATATCTCATCTAACACTTGGGTCTAGTTCTCAAGTAGACCCATTAAAAATATGTGGGATAGAGCTTTGAGTAAACATCATATTTCAATAATCTTGAGATAAAATACAAGCAAAACCACTTTGCGATAAACATTTTTGAAATATTACCTTTATTTGATTTAAGCAAGTTTACGAATTTAACCAGAATAAACAATTTATGTTAGTTTATAACATTATATAATTATTTTATATTTTTGTTATTGTTTAATAGAAATTGATACAATATATAAGATAACCCTTCCCTTACGGTGATAAAAATAATACGCGTGCTCCGGTGTTGGGTAGTGAGTACGCAATAAAAAAATTGCGATGTTAAATCGGAAAAATAAGAACATTCATATATAATCCCCTTAATTAATTATAATTGAAGTTAAAAATTATAATAATTGAGATTTATTTGCTGAAAACATTAAAAACGTCGAGACAATTCAGCTCCTCGCAATTCAGTCTAGTATGCAAGAGTGAGATGCGAATATAGTGTCGCGCTTCCCGCATACTATTCACATATCGTCAAGACGAGGCACTCGCAGCGTTTAAATGCGAATTTGTTTTCGATCTTTACAAAACACCTCGATGTAGTCGATAAATTCTGATTATTAATAATATTATTTTTTAAATCAATGCGTAAATATATTATGGAGGAATACCTAAAATCTTAACCTTGTATTTATTATATTTATAGAGATATTGATGGTTATTAGAAGCAACGTGTAGAAGATACCCAACACAGGGAAGGAAAGGATAAGGTAAAAAATGAGGAGGTAACATTAAAACAAGATCATGTCAATCGGATACAAAAAATGAGTTGATAAAGCAGATTTCTTCTTATCGATGATACGGAGCCATTTAACATTTTAATTTTAATGAAAAAAGTACATAAATCATTATAAAATCATAATAAAAAACTAGTATCTTTTTAAAAAAAGAATCTTGTCCAATCAAAAAAGATCATGTCCGAATTGACCAATCATAGCTTTCCGATTGCGTTTAGCTTCATACCAGTTCACCAGCAACTGTCAGTGTTAAATCGTACGTGCAGTGTAATGTCATTATACTGCTTTATCTTCATACATTTATTTATAGTTTTATAGTAATATTTCGTCTTATTTTGTAACACTACTTATTTTATTTGATTAAAATAAAAATAAATTACTCTACCCAATTACTTTTTGATTGTTTTTTGTAAAATATTTTTGAAATCGAACAAAAAACATCCCGTCCCAGACCTGTTCAATCAAAAGAGATTAAAGTAGAATTGTTCACTCAAAAAGGATCATGTCCATATTTTAAACTATAATAGAATAACTATTTTAATTATTATGGTTCGATTTTAAACAACAACTCATGTCACCTTTAGACCGAGGCCACACCAAAGTGCTTCGTTA
This sequence comes from Odontocerum albicorne, assembly GCA_949825065.1. Taxonomy (NCBI): domain Eukaryota; kingdom Metazoa; phylum Arthropoda; class Insecta; order Trichoptera; family Odontoceridae; genus Odontocerum; species Odontocerum albicorne. Next base: position 50,090,925 of record OX463842.1, on the reverse strand, counting down.
GGTGCTAAGCTAGGTTTAACGTGACTCATATACTAGGTGACTTCATCCTTGGCCACAATAAAGTGCTACGCACAAATTCATTTGACAGTTGGGAGCGGTTGAGTCAACACATGATGCCACTCTGAAAACTAACCAATTTCATTACAACTTACCATCTTTATTTACTCCCTGTGCAACTTCATTCCAAATTGATTTTATTACAGGTACAGTTTTGTATAATTTGCTCGATGGGTTCCACAAAGGCTCCCTTTTATACACAGCTGTTATTAAAACTTCCGCCATCTTGTAAAATCAAAATGACACAATAAACTTAATCAACACGCCAGTTCGCTAGGAGATTCACTCGGTGACTAATCGTCATGCAACGTGGTGCGAAGCGTGCAGTGTGGCCATTGCGATAGTATGCGGGGCATTGGTTTGCTTGGATATGTCGCCTAGCTCGCAGCATAGCTCTAAGCATCAAGCGAAGCTCCTATCTAAGTGGCTGAGGCTTAAGCGGTTTTAAGGATTTTTACAATGAATTATTATGTCATATATTTTTAATGCAAACAGTTTGCGATTTCCCAACATTCTGATTTGGTGGACATGCTCTTTTTTTAATATTACCTCCTCAAATATGTTATGATAAAATCTTCGTTCATTAACGTGATATACGTGAAACACGTGTAATAATAAATAGGAATTATATTTCATACATGTTTCCTAGTAATGATATTGCTGTGTTACCAACCAGTGTTATGTTTATTTTGTAGGCACATCCTGGTTTATGTTTTTTGACAAATGTATTATATATTATCTTTCCGTATCGATATATAAGAAAAAAATTCACAACATTTTTGATTACATAATCTCACTCATTTTGATGGCAGGAGGCAAAACTCCAGAATCTTTTTCGGGCTGCCGGGGACAAATATGCCTACTCTCAGGTGATAGTCAACGTTGGGGGGACCAGACGTGACACTAGGAAGAAGAAGAAGTTGTTTTATTTGGTCTACTTGTTCCAAGCTGCACTTCTAATTTATATACTCGCTTAGTCATTCTTTCAACATTCATTTTCTCCACATGTCCAAACCCCCTTAAAGCTCTTTTCTTCATTTAACTTCACTTATCCATTTTATTAATACATTCATTTCAGATGTCTTCACTCTACCTTCTTTCATAAATTAATTTTCCACATGTTTTTCTTAGAACACACACCTCCACATTATTAATCTTACTTTATCCTTTCTCGCCAAGTCCAAATTTCACTTCCATGCGTACGTCAAGGTTGACACCAAAACACTATTACATCATATTAATTGTTACTTTTGCTACTGTTGATAAATCACGTTTGTTGTTAATTAAATTAAGTGCTCCATTTACCTTGTTCCCTGTTGCTACATTTCTTTCTATGCCCCTTTTAACTCACTTATCATACGTAAACATATTGGTTTGATAAAAAAGCATCATCGACCTGCTCCAGTTTCTTTGAATTTATCCATACATCGTAAAAAATTTAACCCTCCTCTTTCTATAGCCTTAACCTTTAATTTCGCTACATTCATTTTCAAACCTTTTACTAGATATATCTTATATATTTTGATTAACTTATAATTTCCTTTAAATAGTCTTTATTTACAGCAAGCATAACCAAATCATCTGCATACAAAGTCCACATAATTTTTTTTCACTTATTCGCTTAAGCAGACGATTAACATTATTTATAAAAAAAATTAACAAGTTAAAAGGAAAAAATAATTTAATCAGGAAATCGCAAATCGAGAAATACCTGTATTCATATTGAAATGAAAATTAGAACAGAAGTAAGAAACTTTTACAAGCGAAGATACTTGTAGAAGTGCTATTATAGCCCGGAGAGAGGTAAACTAAATATATATGTACCTAATAAATGCGCACGTGATATGGGTACCTCCGCATGTCACGCACTAAATCCTCGTTTAGATCACAACGAGAAATTATTCAACTGTTTTGCACACATAAGGGATGGAAGAAGAATACTTCTCTCATAAGTATCTGCCTCGCACACTTTGCTGGGTGATAAATTTTGAATGCCTTTTACTTAAAAGAACTTAACAACAAACTTGTACAAAAGCAAGTCGTCAAAATTATTTTGTGTGACATACTTTTGTATACAGTGGGCGATTTGAAACTTAAAGCTCTCTTCGGAGTTTCAGACATATACTATGTGATATCTTCATTGTGCCTTTTGGATCTGTTTGTGAGAGATGTTGCTTTGGAGAAAGGGCAGAACTTTTAGGTCGATCTGATCTTCATCAAATAAATTGTGATGTTCCGAATATGAAGAATAGGGTGACGTGTTATGACAGGGCTTTGTCCGTTGCTGGTCCCATGGCGTAAAATGGTCTGCTTATAATTGTTAGAGGTATAGTGACGTGTGGAACTCCATGAAGCTTTTGTAGAGAACTTTTTTTGAAAGGTTTTATAATTTTTTTTTATTAAATATGAATACAACATACAAACATTACACTCCATCGATAACCAAAAGAATTACTACTTGTTTATTTAACACTTCATTATAAATACAATCTGGTTTGTTTATTGCCAAGTGACAATCTCTTCCAACCAACGAGACAAAAGTTAATAAAGCAAGTTACATGGTCGCAAAAAATATTCAAAACGTTATTCATATTTATAAAATGTATGGACATAAACATATTAAAGTAAAAGTGAGGTATCATAAAGCTTAGGACATTAGAGGATGGCGGAGAGAAAAGAAAAATCAGAAATGAAACACGTTGCATTTATAAGTGACTAGAAATTAAAAGTTTGACAGAAATGCAACACGTTATATTACATACTGACTAGAAATTAAAAGTTTGATAGAAATGAAACATGCTATATAACTGACTAGAAATTAAAAGTTTGACAGAAATGAAACACGTTATATTTCATCATAATTGAAAAGGGAAGCTTTTTAAAGAATTCTGCGTTTTTTACACACAAATCTGTTAGTCCAAACATATGCGAATGTGATGAAATACCATAATTTTTTTATATTTTAAATTTGTTAATATTACTGAGCTCTTTCCTGAATAAGATCACCCTTGAGATTAATTTACTAAATGTGATTGTGAAGACATACAGGAATCACAACACATGCTGATTAGTTCGAACATCGGGACTACATGCTCTGGGTGGAACTTGATTGATGCGAATGATGGGGAGATCTGTGTTGCCTTCTAAAGGTCTTTCAAATTGAGCGGTTTTTATAACTCTAACTGTTTTAATTCTTGAATAAAACACACGATTTGCTGTGATTTCAAAAAACTTTTTATTTGTCATTTAAGTATACTGTATGACATTAAAACACGAAAAACAATATCCGCCAAATGTCCACCTTTTGCAACTCCACAGATGTCCACTTTTTGTCAAAATTTTCGATGACATTTTGGCATAATTGCGGTTCTAACTTACCAATAATGCGAATAATTTCGTTCTTTAGCTCAAGAATTGATTTGGTGTCATTCGTATAGACCTGATTTTTCACGTAATCTCAGAGTAAATAGTCCAACGGTGTCAGATCACATGATCTTGGTGGTCAATTAACATCACCGTTTCCGCAGATGCATAAAATAATTCAACAATTTGAACGCGTTGTTGTATTGTATACGACGCCATTTTCATAAATGTCATACATTACACTTCTCAAATGTCACAAAAATCAGGCAAGTTCGCGACGCCATCTGTGTTTTATCCAATAATTAAAAAAAAACACTCAATTTGAAAAACTCTTTACTTGAAATACGCAATATAACTGATAATAATTAATGGTCCAGACATGGAAATAAATTATTATTATACTAGGATTTGAATTGAGTTCGCATAGGTTTTTTGATCGAGTGAAATGAGTGAGATAGATAAAAAATTAAAAAATATGCAACAAATTAGGAAAAGTCAGCGTAAAATATGAAAAATATATCACGCAACTAGATCTTGAATCTATAACTCTCTGTAGTAACTATTGTACCTGTTCTATCATGACATATTTGTGCATTATTCATAGTTAAGGCATTAACACTGTGGAGGTTTAAAGACATCGTAATTTGTTTAGTCAAACATTGTTTATTCCACTAAGGATAAGGTATGACCCTACTGGTTTCTACGAGGCATATCCAGAAAGTAAGTGTACTGAATTTTAGTAGGTTACAATTTTTTTTATTTAAACAAAAAAAATACGTGGTTACCGTAGTGCATATGTAAGCTATTTTTCGACATAGTCGCCATTCCTCTCAATGCAGGTGGCGAAGCGGGGTATCAACTTTTTGATGCCTTCCTCGAAGTAGTTTCCCGCCAACCCCTCCGTCCACTTCTCCACCTCCTCCTTTACCTCCTCGTCGGTTGAAAACCTTTTCCCACCCATGTGTAGCTTCAGGGAGGTAAAAAAATAGTAATCTGAAGGTGCTAGGTCAGGGGAATGCGCGGGATGGTTCAGGACATCCCATTTAAACGGGACGAGCAGTTCCGCGTTGGCCATGTGTGGTCTGGCATTGTCGTGCAGCAGGCAGACTCCCTTTGTCAGCATGCCTCTCCTCTTGTTCTGAATCGCCCTCCGCAATTTTTTTAGGGTCTCACAGTATCTTGCAGAGTTCATGGTCTCCCCTTGAGGCATATATTAAATTAAAATTATGCCTTGACAGTCCCAAAACACGGATCGCCGCGTCGACACTTCTCAACGTACTGACCTCAAACCGGTCTCGTTGTAGAGGGAAAGGGTCAGGCTACACGAAAGTGTAGCCAACATGTCGAAAATAAAATCCATCCGGTCGTGAGAGCCTCAGTACACTTACTTTCTGGATACGCATAGTAGATTACCACCTCATCATCAGGAGAGGATAAACAAGACTGAATAATACCCGGGCTAGCACCGACATATAAGACACATCTAATGGTGAAATATATTCAACCACCTATTTTCGCTCTTTTCCAGTCTACTTCCTCACTTTCTATTCATTTTAGACATACATATTTCTTATAAAGTCCTCTTTATTTTTTATTTATTTATTAATTTTACACATGATAAGGAATAAACATAATTTTCGAAAAAACAATAGGTAATTTAATTTGGACACACAATTTTAATGGATCTGGGTTTGTTGCCTTTCGTTTGTCGTGTCCCCAGTAAACTAGGATTTGGCCTGTATCTCACTGAGGATCTTTTGCAACTCGTACTCTCAATGTGATATTTTGGAGTTTAAGAACCTCTGAACTAACAGTACATTAAACCGCTCTCGTAGATGTGTATATTGAAATGAATGAGCCGCCCCTGCCCCAAGCGGCGCCACCCGTGCCGCACACTAGATGGGAAACAACATTATTTTTTTTTATAATATACAAAATTTGTTAAATATTGTATGGTTATAATTAATACTCGTTAACACACATTTAAATAAACAGATATGTTTTAAAATATATACGACATCATAAAATTGAAGGAAATTCTTGTGGTCCCACCCGTATGATGGAATGTATTGTTTATTTTTCTGTAGAAAGCGTAAAATGAAAATTAATCAATTCATTTAAAAATCTTGTTATTATTTTTTTAAAACAATTGCAATCTAATACATTTATTTTTTGACAAAATAAACGCAGTGTTCGTTATACCCGTATTATACATTATATTATTGTACGAGTATATCACAGTAACAATCGTTGTATTATTTTATAGCACAGTAACAGTCGTTACTTCTTCTTCCCAATGTCATGTCAGGTCCTCCTCCTGAGATAAATATCCTCCTGAGAGTAGGTATCTTTGTCCCCGGCAGCCCGAAAAAGAGCTCCAACGCCCCTTATGCCAGTCCAATCCCGTATATTGCGGAGCCAGGAGATTTGCCTCCAGCCAACACCTCTTCGACCCTTTATTTTGCCTTGGATGATCAGGTGCAGTAATTTGTACTTTGCTCCTCTAAGTACATGACCCAAGTAGGACACCTTCCGGATTTTATTATTAGTCAGCAATCGTTCTATTATACGTTATATTATTTTATATCACAGTAACAATCGTTATATTATACGTTATATTATTATATATCACAGTAACAATCGTTATATTATACAATATATTATTGTATATCACAGTATTAATTGTTATATTATACGTTATATTATTGTATATCACAGTAACAATCGTTCTATTATACGTTATATTATTATATATCACAGAAACAATCGTTATATTATACAATATATTATTGTATATCACAGTATTAATTGTTATATTATTCGTTATATTATTGTATATCACAGTAACGATCGCTCTATTATACGTTATATTATTATATATCACAGTAACAATCGTTATACTATACAATATATTATTGTATATCACAGTATTAATTGTTATATTATACGTTATATAATTGTATATCACAATAACAATCGCTCTATTATACGTTATATTATTAAATATCACAGTAACAATCGTTATATTATACAATATATTATTGTATATCATAGTATTAATTGTTATATTATACGTTATATTATTGTATATCACAGTAACAATCGTTCTATTGTACGTTATATTATTATATATCACAGTAACAATCGTTATATTATACAATATATTATTGAATATCACAGTTTTAATTATTATATTATTGTATATCACAGTAACAATCGTTCTATTATACGTTATATTATTATATATCACTGTAACAATCGTTATATTATACAATATATTGTTGTATATCACAGTATTAATTGTTATATTATACGTTATATTATTGTATATCACTGTAACAATCGTTCTATTATACATTATATTACGAGTATTGTATATCACAGTAACAATTCTAAAACAAAGTCAATAACAAAAAAAATTTACGATTCATTATGTATAATACGCATCTTTTGCTTCTTATATATCCGCACACCTTCTCACACAGTTTCTACGATTCCTCTGATTTTAAGTATACTCTAATATACACATTCGTTTTATATATGATAGAATCATTATCATTATGTAGATACTGAGATGTGGGTAGAAAAATCGATCAGTGGTCATTAAAAAAGTACTGTAAAGAAATCAATAAATAATATTTTTACAATGTATAAAAAAATAATTAATTAAGTAAAACAAAAATTATGTGCCTCTTACACCCATTTAAAAAAAACGTCTTACTTTTTTAACCAAGGTTAAATAATTTTCCAGCCAGTGTGCACCGCTCCCCATCTAGGCCTGGCCCAGGGCGTATCTCGAAACAAATGTAATTAATGAATGTCGTTATTCAAAATTTTACCTCCGCGATTAAAACGGAAAATTTCCTTATTAATTTCACGAGCTTTCTCTCCTACTCGTACATGCCCGCACTGCGTTATGGAAACGGGAACATTGCTCTGCTCTACAAATGGAAATTATGTCGCGATTTATATTTTTTTAGTCTTACAATTTTCTTTGGGGTTTTTCTTTTACTTGGAAATATATTATGATTGAAATTCTTAGAATAAAAATACATTTCTACTCTTGTAATAGAATCGTCATAGAAATGAATTATGGGAAATATTTTGGAATGTTTTTGTGTGGTATAAAAAAACGACCGTTGCGGTCTCGGTGGTAAGACGCCTGTCTTTTCAAGGCCACGGGATTGTGTCTTGTCGGTACTTTTTTTAATTTTAAAAGTTTTCAATTCGTTTAACTTAAGGCTTTTTAAATACCTTCCTGCTTATTTATATAAGATTGTCACAGGACAATAAACCCGTTGGTGGAACTTTATATTTACAACGAAAATACTTTACAAAACAATTATATTTTCAACATTTGTGATATGTCGTGATAAGTATTGTACATTTTCTAACAAACGAACATTTGATAAATATCCCAGTTTTAAATTTTGCCATGTCCAAATGTCGTATCATCGAGGAACGAATCAAATGTTCTTTTCTTTAACCTTTTCTCTGCCGCAAAATAAAAATATGGTGTATCCCATTTGGCCGAACATAATTTGTAAAAATAACTCAATTGATTTCCATTATTTAAAAAAATTACATAGAACTTATTATTGACTTACCAGAGAGTGTGAAATGTAACAATTAAAACAGTTGTTGTTAATAAAAATCCAAATTTGAAATTCGACATTTGTTCAGACATCACACTAGACCCATTTCAAGCATGCCAAAAATGTTTCAATACGCAATAAGAAACAATGAAGAAATTTGTACGTGTATAGAGTTTTCGTTCACTATTGTTCATAAATAGTTCGATTTTAATATAAAATAAAGAAAAAAAAATACGCAAAAGCACTTAAAAATAATATTAGTATAATTACCTTGCGAGAAAAAAAAATTACGTTTAATTACCAAAAAAAAACTTGAAAAAAAACCAACGTACAAAAATGTGAGATCGAAAACTTTATAAACAAAGCACTGAGGATCCAAATTTGAAATTAGACATTTGTTCAGACATCACACTAGACCCATTTCAAGCATGCCAAAAATGTTTCAATATGCAATAAGAAACAATGAAGAAATTTGTACGTGTATAGAGTTTTCGTTCACTATTGTTCATAAATAGTTCGATTTTAATATAAAATAAAGAAAAAAAAATACGCAAAAGCACTTCAAAATAATATTAGTATGAGAACCTTGCGAGAAAAAAAAATTACGTTTAATTACCAAAAAAAAAAACTTGAAAAAAAACCAACGTACAAAAATATGAGATCGAAAACTTTATAAACAAAGCACTGAGGATCCAAATTTGAAATTCGACATTTGTTCAGACATCACACTAGACCCATTTCAAGCATGCCAAAAATGTTTCAATACGCAATAAGAAACAATGAAGAAATTTGTACGTGTATAGAGTTTTCGTTCACTATTGTTCATAAATAGTTCGATTTTAATATAAAATAAAGAAAAAAAAATACGCAAAAGCACTTCAAAATAATATTAGTATGAGAACCTTGCGAGAAAAAAAAATTACGTTTAATTACCAAAAAAAAAAAACTTGAAAAAAAACCAACGTACAAAAATATGAGATCGAAAACTTTATAAACAAAGCACTGAGGATCCAAATTTGAAATTCGACATTTGTTCAGACATCACACTAGACCCATTTCAAGCATGCCAAAAATGTTTCAATACGCAATAAGAAACAATGAAGAAATTTGTACGAGTATAGAGTTTTCGTTTACTATTGTTCATAAATAGTTCGATTTTAATATAAAATAAAGAAAAAAAATACGCAAAAGCACTTAAAAATAATATTAGTATAATTACCTTGCGAGAAAAAAAAAATTACGTTTAATTACCAAAAAAAGAACTTGAAAAAAAGCCAACGTACAAAAATATGAGATCGAAAACTTTATAAACAAAGCACTGAGGATCCAAATTTGAAATTCGACATTTGTTCAGACATCACACTAGACCCATTTCAAGCATGCCAAAAATGTTTCAATACGCAATAAGAAACAATGAAGAAATTTGTACGAATATCGAGTTTTCGTTCACTATTGTTCATAAATAGTTCGATTTTAATATAAAATAAAGAAAAAAAATACGCAAAAGCACTTAAAAAAATAATATTAGTATAATTTCCTAGCGAGAAAAAAATAATTACGTCTAATTACCAAAAAAAACTTGAAAAAGAACCAACGTACAAAAATACCTGAGGTCGAAAACTTTATAAACAAAGCACTGAGGATTTCGGCTACAACTTTAAAAAAAGGGTAGCCCTGAATGGTGACGTCTGCAGCTGTCAAACGGAACTGTTTTCGAAATATAAATTTAATTTTTTATTTATTTATATTTCAAAACAGACAATTACTTTGAAAAATACAAGACATTAAAAAAGAAGAAAAATTACATAGAAAAAAAATAAAAAAATTATGTAAAATAAAAAATAATGCATATGTATACAAACCAGTATATACACACAAACATATGTTACATATACATTCAGTCACTTAAGTATGTTGATGAGTGCTTTCTAACGCGCTTAATCTAAGAAGAAAATTTACTTTTGCTTTTGGTAATGTGATATGAAATATGTCAATATCCGAAGCAGTCCCGTTCAAAAGAGTTAAGGCCCTTCCAATAGGCATAGCGGCTGGAAGACCCGTTCTTGCGTATGTTATTGAGAACAGTTCTTGCCGGCGCAGTCTAGTGTAATTGTTAGGAACATTTAACGCTAATCTTTGTAGTAATGCTGGACAGCTCACAACTCCTCGAACGATAAGTGGTTCAAAGATGATTTGAATATATCGATAAGTGGTTCAAAGATAATTTGAAACAATGTGAAATGTTTGTGTATAATTTGGATAGATGTCAGTGAGTGTGCTGATTTATAAATTTGTCAATAATATTTAGTTGTGACGCAGTAATTAAATATCTAAGTGTTGACGAGATATATCATCTATGGGAAGGTTCGAATCCCAAATTGGAGCACCTTTGAAAAAAGTCTGCCCTCTAAACGGCGCTTTATATTGTAAATTGTCTTATTATTGATGACTTGAAGTAAATTTATTACAAGGAATTTATTCTCTGATATTTTCACTTCGACTAAGTTTTTCGTCCTTTGGCACACATTTCCATTGTGCATCTAATATCTGCTACGCTTATGTCCTTTTCCGTTACACCTTTTCCTCTATTGCCTCCCGCAGTCATGTATTGAATACATTCTGCCGAGTGCACACAATGGCCGCGATGATTCCAGGAATCTTCCTAAGTGAATTTGTATGGGGGCAATGTAAACATTCGCACGTGTACCCAAGTGGCAATATTTCATCCTTTTCAAGATAAGCTCGATTCTTTCAGAACGTGCCATTGCTTTTACTCTTGGCGCTTTATTCCGACCTTTCAGCGCAATATTGTTTACATCGAAAAGTAATTCTGTTGAATCGAATGCTGAGTGAAATGTTAGTTTAGTATAAACAATTTTGATTTGGTCATGTTCAGTTTTTCAGGTGAATATTTTTTATTCCTAGAATACTTTATTCATTGACTCAAAACCTCATGAAAATATTATATCAACTGTTTTGATAAGCTGTGCCACTTCATTATCGATATTGAAGAAAAAAACTTACATAGCATTATTTATCTTAAAATACTTTTCGCCCTTTACGATTTCCACCTTAATCCTTTTCTTAAAAATCCTTTATTTGTCTTTTATTTAATTTTTCTCAAATATTAATTTTATTTACAGTACCCGGCGGTAAATAATATCATACGGCTTAAGAAAGAGACTGTTGGCTATAATCGGCTAACTTCCGCTTGTAGAGCCGGGTACTGTATTCAGTTTGACATATTTATGGATCTCGGTAATCGTCGTTGCTGGACCGCGCAGTTGATGATCTCCTCGCCATTCCAACGCCAATTAAGCTGAAAAGAGAAGCTGTGTCGTGGAGTTGTTGTATCTTTACTCATTTTCTCACCTTTAAGTGAGTGAACCGTTACACACCAGAAAACTCATAGGCCACACCGCTGTACTGAATCAAATGGCATGCCTGAAAGGGGACGATTGGAATACACTGGCATGTTTTTTTTTACTAATAGATATGAACAAAGTCATTGATATTCTTATATAACCGAATGGTGGAAAAAAATTCCTGTGTTATTCAAAGCACAGTGCGGGGTTCAAACCAGTGACCTTCCCCACGGAAGTCCATTGAGTTACCACGCGGCCATGCACCATATCAGTAATAATTATAAAATAATACTGATTGATTAGAGAAACTACTCTTCTTCTTCTTAAACTTTCTATAGACTCAAGAGTCTGTTACTGCAGGATTTTCCTCCTGTGATGCTGAGCTCCAGCTATCTCTCCATCGTTTCGGGGGTCTCCCTGGCGGACGCCGTCCATCCGGCACCCCATGCAGAGCTATGTATTGAATTTTTGTGGAATTCATTATCTGTACATGTTGGTACCAGTATCGTCGACGCTGTCGTCCCCATCTGACCCCATCTTGGACCTCACAGACCTCTCGGATTATGGTGTTTCTTACATGATCACGCAAAATCTTCCCAGCAATAGCACGTAGAGTTCTCGTTTCCGTTGTCCTTAGCATACTTTTTGTCCTGACAGTGTCCGCCCTCGCTTCGATGCCATATGTGAGGATAGGTCGCATACAGGTCTTATAATTGCGTACCTTGCTATCCGTTCTCGCCTCTTTATTCCTCCATATGACATGTCTCAGGCAGCCCGCCACATCTGCAGCTTTATCTACCTGAGTCTTGACTTCTCTAGGGAGGTTACTGCAAAGATATCTGAACTGGGTTGCTTGTTAAATTGGCTCGACACGTACTGAAATATTGCACTCTAGTGGGTCTTTAGAAAATGTCATACACTTAGGTTTTTGCAGAAAATTAATATACAACAATAAATGTGTCAGTTGATTTTACATGAAAGTGGGAAATTTCGCAATTTTCTTTCCTCGTTTTTTGTACACATAAAGTAGTTAAGACGAATAGCACGAGGTTTCTTATCATGACAATAAGACGATTTTCAAATACTACTGTAATCCAAACGATACCTTTTTTTAATATTCCAGCGCTGATTTTGTGTCTCAATGATTTGCATTACATATTTATTTATTTTAAACTTTGAGTAACTCTTTTATTTAACTAACTAAACCACCTTTTGTCCTCTTATTCATAGACTTTTGTCTAAAAAAAAATGTGATGTTTAGATGCACAACTAATGTTAAGCCATTTACAGCCGCAAACCGGAGATATTTAAAAAAAATCAATGAAGGATTTTAATAATCAGCCCCAATGGATTAATCATTCAACGCCATTACCTCCAATACTTCAGTGATCTAGTAAATCAAACATCTGTCTTTCAGCATGGGGGTAGCGGATTAAATAATCGTTGGTACCCAATGTATTTTAAAAAGGGTTCCAGTTTAGCTTTCACTTAAGTCCTGTTTTACATATTTCTGGTTGGTTAAAAGAAGTTGTCATATGGCAATGAGCCCGCCAGTATGTATTGTATACAACGAGTGTATATGGATAGAACGGACCATCTGAATCAACATTTACACAAGTCTAGGGCTTGTGACTATTTTTACCAGAGTAGACTCTTTTCCAGAGGGTGGGGGGGCTTTTTATTTATTTATTTTGATATTTTCGTTGTTTACAGACCAATTTGAATAGTTAATTACCATGTGATAATCTTTTTCAACCAACCAGATGAATATTAAATAAGTCTTAATTTAATAATGGCTTACTCGTTAATCCTACGAAGTCTCAAGCGATCCTCATTGGCAGCCTTCAGCTTCTCAGGAAATTCAACACTGACTTACTTCCTCTAATATTACTGGTTAATAATGGTTCTGTCATACCATTGCATAAAACTGTTAAAAACCTAGGAGTGTCAATAGATAACACTCTCTCATGGCGAGATCAAATAATTGAGCTAAGCTGAATGATCTTCTTCAGCCTTCATTCCCTTAAAGTATTTCAAAGATTGCTGCCAACTAAAACCAAAATTTAACTCGTGCAATTTTTGCTCTTTCCGATTTTGAACTATGTGATTTTGAACTATGCATTTAAAAAAAGCAAAAGCTGGGCAAATTATAGCGTCTTCAAAACGTTTGTCTAAGGTTTATTTTTAACCTAAGAAATTACGATAATATCACTTCATACAGCACTGAAAAGGTTGAAAGTTAGAAATAAACGTCAAATTAACAGATAAGCTCTATTGTATAATATCCTTAACTGTCCCACCACCCCATTTTATCTCACCGAAAATTTTCAGCGTCTCACCGATCATGGACTAGCACTACACACTCAAACAAAGATTGTTTATTAGCATTTCTGGTTCACCACTCTTCTTTTTTTACGTCGTTCTTTACTGTCCATGTGGTGAGACTTTGGAATCAGTTTCAAAATCAATGTAAGACACTTTAAGAATAATACTTTAAGAAGCGACTGAAAAAAATATTAATTTCTAGTCGGTAATATAACGTGTTTGATTCCTGATTTTTACTTTCATCTGCACCATCCCTTCATTTTCCTTTCATTGCTGATATCTCACGTTATATGAAAAATAATGTTCGGGTAATTTTCTTTGTGCGGTTTGTGGGCATATGCTCACGTATGTGCTGAGGGATTTCGTGAAGATGGATAGTCATTTGAATGTTTTTTTGCGACCATGTAACTTGCTTGATTTATTTTGGTATGGTTGGTTGGAAGAAACTGCCACATGGCAATAATCCCACTAGATTGTTTTCGCAATAAAAGTGTATAATTAATAAATAAATTAAAACCAGACTTTTAAAAAAATGTGCTGTAAGACCTGCACAAACCCAAATTCACATTTCTAGTTCCTTTCATTCTAGAAATCCCCTGTCCGCAAGTTTTTTTTGCGCCAAGTTATTCCTACTTGAAGAATATTCAGGTTTCATTCAGTAGGCTCATAATTCAGGAATCAGAAGACAGGTGTCTTACCAACAAGGTCACGAAAGTCGTACAATTTTTTTTAAATGTGCTCAGTTAAATTAAGAAATTATCTAAATTTATCTCTTTGTCTTTAGGAAGTGGGCATATTAAAGAAGTGAAACCGCTTGCTGAGCACTGCGGAGGGACGTATTGACAAATGACCCGTGAAGCGCCGCGACGCCTCGGTCCTTCGGGAGGTACGCGAGGCGCATTTCTTTTAGTATCGTCAATGAGGAAACAAATCAATAAAGGAAAATGTCTGAAATTTATTGATTTATCCAACTGAAATGAATTTGACGATACTTATTATTTATTTACGGAGACAAGTTTCACTTTTTTATTTTATTTTACATAAACTGCTAAAAAAACACTGTGAACTGGGTACAAAATTACCCTAATGTTTTTTTGTATCACGTTAACTAGTAAAAATTTTTTTTTTTAACAAATTTATATTTATTCAGGCCAGCATCGATATGAGCATAGCTTATCTCCAATTTATGAGTTCAAGTACACTCCTTTTCAGAATGGAAAAGTTTAAATGTCGAGTTCAGAAAATTCAAAGTTTATATTGTTTTCTTAATATTGTTTTCTTCTCAACATATTTTTTATTTTCGTGATAATCATACACTATCTGCCCAATGCAAAATGTGACTGACAAGAATGATATACAAGACATTGTTTATTTTTAGTTAACATTACCTTTTATTCAAGATACACTCCTTGTGAGTCAATACGAGTACAATACTGAAAGCGGTTACAAAATTTTCTGAAGCACTCCTGAAACTCATTCTTCGTCGTAACTGCCTCCAAAATCACGGTCGAAGCCTTCTTTCTGGGTGTATGAAATCGTGTTGAAACGCATGTAGTGATTACGTGCACTGAATACAATCAAAGTGTGATAAAACAGTAAAGTAATCATTAATTAAAACTTATTTTCCAGACATTTTTATGCTGTCAAACAGTATATTTTTATGCTGTTAAACAGTATATTTTTATGCTGTGAAACAGTATATTTTTATGCTGTCAAACAGTATATTTTTATGCTGTCAAACAGTATATTTTTATGCTGTCAAAAAGTATATTTTTTATAAAGATATTATCTTCATCGGGGTCAACACGTTTCGATTTTTTTACATTTATTACTTTTCTTCGTATAATTAAAATATCTTTTTAATACATAATTATTTATATATTTATTTTAATGCTGCTTTTCAGTACTTTTCAAAAGTACCCAGATCAAAGGCATGGTTTGTTTTTGATAACTGATATGCAAAAATATACTTTTTTATGTTTAATGTTAACGATTGTATAAACACACCTCCATATTGTGACCTAAGGCTAATATCAAGATACGGTTATATAACTGGTACGAAGCCGCCTTGACTACAACTCATCAATATGGTCTCCTCATTACGCCGCCCATGCACAAACTTTAGAACGTGTACAAAACAATTTTTTAAGATTTATAAATTTTTTACTTGGAATACCACATGAACAAATAAATTATCCCAACTTATTAAATGCAATGAAACTCTTGAAGCTGTGCGACAGAAGAAAAACAACCGATATAGTATTGCTAAACAAAATCATTCACTCGGTGATTGATGCACCTCACTTACTCCCAAGCATTTCATTTCGTATTCCCACTAGATCCACAAGACAGCTCAATCCCTTTTATACCGAAAATTGCTATATTAATTATAAAATCAACTCCTCTATAATTCGTATGCAAAGACTTGGAAAGGAGTTTTGCAACAATTTCGATATTTTTAATATAAGTATATATAGTATTCGCCAGAATATCACAACAATATTTAGAAATATCCACTAACTTTGGGCTCTCCTTTATTAATAGAAATAACGTAATATAAACAAAACATTAAGGACAATACTTTGCCTCTGGAATTGAGTAACCCTGCATCAACATGTAGGAAGGTTTTAATTCTGAAAAGCAACTTGCATCTCGTTCTACTAATGAGGCCATGTGTTTTCTATATCTCAATATCTATCCATAAAATTCTCAAAAAATCCAATATTTGTTCTATGAATGCGTTTCCCTAAAAACTTAAATTTGTTTTCAACTAAAAACAAATTTGAGTTATTTACCTGTATAAAATAAGTCTTCGATAATTACGTAAGTCTGCTTGGTGAAATTTAGTAATATTTTGTAGTATAGATACATAACACATATTGAACTTAAATATACATATAATTATTAAATAATTTTAAAACATTGACTGTAATTTATTATTACTACTGCTTTTTGTATCTTCATGTTAGTTTAAGATAAAGTTTTATATTATTTGTCAATAATTTTAAGTACTTTATAGCTTGTCACATGTTCGTTTGTATATAAAGACACTGTTGTCGTTAATTAAATAAAAGAATATCTGGATGAAAACCAGTATGGCAATCGAACTTGCTACCTCCGAGTAGGTAGCAAGTTCGATTGCCATATTGCCATACTAGTTGGTAAGACAGGCGTCTCACCAACTAGTCATGTGATAGATTTGGAGATATTTTTTATAACAAAATTGTACTATAATACAATGTATTAAATATGACGCTAATTATTTCAGAACATATCGCCGTTGTTTTGCGAAAAGCATTTAAGTTCATTTTTGCTTAAAATGACTTTTTGATGTCATTTTACTTAAAATAAAAATATCTACACATGGAAAAAACATTTATGTTCAAAAATTATATGCAAATGTTATGAAAAGATAAAAAAACATATCATCCCGAAGCAATTCCATAGTTGGTATTCATTCATCCCTGCCAACCAGCACAAGATTTCATGACTTAATAAACCACGCCACATCAAGTCGTTTGGAATAAATAATAAAATAATATAGAAAAAACAGTATTTTAGAAGCGTTTCAGTCACATTTTTAGAGTTGTTTTCACCACAAAGGATTAAGTCCAAAACAGGTGTCTGTATTTTTAATTTTTAGGTAATATGTTTTTAAGCTACTCATTTTTTGTAGTAATTCCTATAAATAAATAAACTGTCTTTAAATAACACCTGTTTGTATTTTGTTTTATTAAAAACTTGATTTTACATCGCCTTCCGAAACTTAAATTGCATTTATCTCAAAACTCAATATTTGGAGTTAAATGCTTTTCGCAGAACAACGAAGATATATGTGTGTGAATACATATTGCACAAATACATATTCGTACGATCACGCTATTTGCGTGTTGAAGGATTGACAGAAACGACAGAGTGCCACCTTTTCCTTTTTCACCTCTTCCAAATTTAAACATTTTCTCATATTCATATGATCATATAGTAGTTTATTTCAGAATTATCTTTTTTACTAGTATTTTGATCGAAGTAAATGATATGAAACCTATAAATGCTCATCATTACATGTTTTTTATTGACAACGTAAAACAAGGCTAAAACGATATTTCTTAAATATTTGAAATCCACTAACATTAAATTGCATTACCAAAAAGGCACGTGTATATATCTGATAAACTGAAAATATCTGAAAAACCTTTTTATTCCAGTTGCATTCGTATATTTTACATTTCCGTAACACCTGAGCTTCTATAAAATGCAAGTAATAGTAGCCGTAACACCTGAGCTTCTATAAAATGCAAGGAATAGTAGTGATTCGATCTGCAGTCTCCGTTTTTGTTGGTCGAGTCCAGTGGCGGAGGTGCACTTTAGAAGTATTGAAACACGGTGCAGTAGCGTCTCGAAGAATTTTATTTAATACAAAACTTCTGGACACGTATCCAGTCGAAGCTTTGAGAGAACATGTCGATTCTTTATCTTAGTTTTAAACCTTTCTTCGAGTTAAATGTTTTTGATTCATTTTATAAAAGTAATAATCAAATGACAATTTATAGAGCGCCATTTCTTTTGACAGATTAAAAATATTATAAAATGTATATTTCTAGTGTAAGGACAGCAAAGTATTTAATAATTTATCAACAATTGGTGAAATGCGTCAACTTTTTTTCATATTTTTATATCCTTAGGAAGACACAAGAAAAAGGAAAGTTTACCGGGGACACGATGAATGAAAGGCAACGAGTCCCGATTCATAAGTGTTCACTTTAAATTACGTTTTATTTATTTATATTGTTTTTTATACTATGGACATTTGCAATAACTTTTCAAGTAAATCAATAAAGAAATGTTTACATCGTCCTGAAGATAAATGACGCAATGTCTTCGTAGCTCTAAAAACATATTAAACCTCCCCTTCCTGTGATGTGTAACTAGTACACATTGCTTCTAAAAAACTTTGATATCTCTATAAATATAATAAATATTGGGTTCGGATTTTAGGTATTCCTCCGTAATACATTTACACATTGAATGAAAAAAATAATATTAATAATAATTAGCACTTATCAGCCACATCAGAGATATTTTGTGAAAATTGGGAAAAAGTTCACCAATACAATCAAACGTGTGCCAGTGTGTGACGGAGGTATATTCATTCTAAAAAAGTACTATGGGTGAGGAAGCGACGCTATTCACGTCTCACTCTCACTTTACTTCGGTATATGGGAACGCAAGAAACATAATCTCAGTTCACAATTTTGTTTCTTCCTTCGAGGTATAACAGTCCGAGAGCGAGTCCCGTCTCAGTTCTCAGTAGCTCTGGGGCATCCATTTGAGGTGGTCTCTTCGCCCGTTTTGTGAACGTCGGTTGATGTTTTTGTCATGTATTCAGCAATTAAATTTCAATTTTTATCACTTTTGACTCCAAATTTAATTAACTTAAGCGATTGGCTATGAATATTCTTATTTTTCCGATTTTAAACAGCTCATTTTTACATGTGTATTGAATATACACAGCACCGGAATGCGTGGATTTTCTTTAGCACAGGAAGAGAAAGGTTAATCTACTACTCCGTTATATACCATAGAATCTGGTAAGTTCATTACCATTTGGCAATCTTGTTCAACCAACCAAATTGATTTTAACGAGACCTTTCATGAAAATCAGATTAAAACTCCATTTTTTAATTGTATATAAATGAGAATCAAACCCGCAATCTCCGCGCTGGAAAACGAACGTCTTATTGCTAAAGCTGTGTAGATCATTGTGATATAGTACCCTCAGTCCTCCGAGCAAATTAAAAGTATAATAGTCATTGGTAAGTACATCAAACCGTTTATTTTAGGGGTGAATTGGACTGACTTCATCTCTGCATCAGATGCAGTACGCAGTACCCCTGACTGCACCGAAATACTTGTAAATTGATACCAGTCTTTTCTTGGAAGAGGGAACGTAGACAGTTTTGCAGTTGTTGGAAGTTAAATATATTATTGAAGACTCGAGTTTGAAACTTATACGTTTCGAATGCCGACCCAATGGGATTGATCACATCTAAGAGTTTTCTTTGTATTTCAACACATAGGTTTGTATTTATCTTCCAAACCACCATGAAGTTATAGTTAAAAAAAATTCATCGCCAACCCTTTTTATTTTGAATCGGAGGGCTGTAGTTATCCAGTGCAGTTCTACATTTTTTTTATTTCTGGCCAATTCTACCGCTTTCACTCAATTCCATCTCAACCTTTTCTTCCAAAACCTTTCTACTTGCTTCCTCTCAGACATAGTATTTATATTTGACATGTTTATATTTTTATAAAGTCAATATACGACTTATTTAAATCTGCAACATGCTACGATTAGAGCTATGGAAAATAATTTAAAGAGCGTCTTGTTTTTAAAATACCAGTAAGTAAGTAGAATATTTGAAAATGAGATTGAAAATATTTTTATTTATAATAGGATATAAGTCTCTAATCGACTAGTCCAATTCAATATTACCACCTCTGATGTTCGAGTAGACATTTACATTATTTTGCCAGGTAATGAATCTTTATGTGATCCTCATGGTATCGTGATCTTTATGATGAGGTCTGCACTGACTTTGGTCTTTGGCCAGATGTGAAGCCTCGCACAGAGTGGAGATGGTGACGTCAATGATCTGGTTGGTTCAACGTAATAGACCACGGCCTTTTGGTCTTATATAAGAAACATTATCCATCATTACAGTATTTTAGAGACTTGTATGTATAATTATATCTCAACATGTGTCCGAAGAAATGCAATATCCATTGCTGGGAGAATATGGGGACAAATAGAATATAAATCAAATGCTGGATAAAAAAACCCTGAAGCAATTTTGGCAACTGATATCTCTACTAGTTTTGCATCGAAAAAAAAACATTATCCTCTTGAAATGGACAATTAACATTTATTGGTCCATATATTTCTCGTTTTGTTTAGCCGAAGCTTTGATCGTATTTTACCTTAGAGTTTTTTTAACCCCTTGCTTATGTATGGTTCCGTTGCATACGGGTTAGTACTCGTGACTATTTTTCGGTAATTCCCCTCGCAGTCAGGCAAAAGTTCGAAAGGTGGGCAGGAAGACCGGGAGTTTATCTGGACCCAGTCGGCTACTCCTGTTCCGCCAGTCGAAGGGAATCAATGGGGCCGTCCATTAGTCCGGACGGCGCGGACTTATTCCGGACGATTTGGCATAATGACCGGCATCAACTTCAATAAGATAAGACTTTTTTTCCGGTTTTTTGCAAAAATTGCTTTATGATTTTGACATCCGAGAGAGAGTTTTCGGTCCTTTGATGGTAAAGATATAGTTTATAGAGATAATTCTTTGATTTGTTAGTCTTTGTTTTGCTTATCTAGTAGTTAGTTCAAACCAATATTAGAAAAAAAAATTACTTACGATTCTTGGTCAGATTCGGTACAATCAATTTTAAGGAAAACGATTTTTATTTTATTTTAAAGAAAAACGCTTATCTTTTAATAAGATTTTGGGCTTAGAAAATGAAGGATGACATATTGCTTTTGAAATGTTTACATTACTGTACATAACCCAAACCAACTGAATACATTTTCTGAAATAAGTAAACAACAAAACAAAATGAAAAATATTTTTGAAAAATAAAGTATATTTTTGCAAATTTTTAGCAGAATTTTATATTTTATAAACATTAAACTATATTAAATAACTATTAATTATATAATAGTTATTTAAAAAAAATATAAAACATTGACAGCCTGTTTGCACGGATTCAATTTCCGTTGGTATCCGATGTTTCAAAATATAATCCTCGTCACATTTTTAACAATAGTGTGTTTTACACTTTTCTGGTTGGTTTGAAGAAATTGCTACATGACAACAAGCCTGCCAAATTATGCTGTATATAACGAAAGTGTAATAAATTACCGTACATGTTTAAGGCTTTCGCGGTCTTAAAATTTGACATTGGAAATATATTTTTTCACTAAAATTTAATAGATTTTATAAAGTTATTGGAGGGTTGAACAATGTATTTTGAAGATAATCGCTGAAACACTATCTTATATTCGAGCCCCATTAACAATCCTTCGAGTTAAGAACCAGTGGAGTAGGCACGCAACTTGCGTTTCATCATCGTATGTTTTGGCAAGACTACCTTACACGCAAAGAAGCAACGGAATTCGCACACGTTTGGTGTGCATGACTATTGAAGGCAAACTCTGTTATCAGTCTAGGACCCTTTTTGTGGATATTGTCTTGAATCGAACCCAAAAACCTTTGGATGGAAGTCAGATGTCTGATTTTAAACTTTGTATTCAAGTCCTTAAATGGGATGTTTCCGTTGTATCTTTCAAATCTGTATCAGAGATATATTGTTTCGAAAAAGAGTGCAAAATTGAGGGTGATTTCGTCTTTATTGAAACAATTGATTGTTCCAAATCGATTCAATAGGATGGGGATATTATAATATAGCTTTTGCCATTGCTGGTCCTGTGGTGTAGAATGGTCTACTTCGAGTGTTAGACATGATCGACATGTGTACCTATATGGAGCGTTTAACGAGAATTATTTTTTGGGAGGTCTTATCGAAATTTATGATTTTATATGACCACTTCACATATACATTACACTACACCTAAAGTCGAATGTGCGACTATCATATATCAGAAAGTCTACAGAAATTTCTTTATAGTTTATCTTTCTCCTGTAAGTTTTCAGCTGTATGTGGGATACGCCTAATTTAATGGCCGTAGTCACCACCTTCCTATCCTTAAACTCTACTTATAACCTATACAGGTGTCCCAAAGGTTAACGTTAAGCCAATTTCAAGGAAGAGGCCAGCTTATGACGGTTTAGAATTTTTTTTAAATTCTTGAAAAAGCCTTATACTTTTCGAGTTATAGGCATTTCTCCGAAAATTTTGAAAGTAGCTACTCTGAGCCGAATGTTTATACTGTGACTACAAATTGCCATATTTTATGATTTTAATGGTTGTATCGTAATTCTAGATAGCCCTGCTATTAGTCGAAGTCAGATATAAAACAAAAATAAATCTGCACGTTCGAAAAGAAAAAGGTTTTTGTCCGATCATAAAAATTATTATTTTTTATCAGCTAACTTTAACTCATCATACTGTAAAAATAATGTACTACGCTAACCTGACAAGTTACATCCAAATATGGCCTGTTTAGTCAGAACTTCAAAATAGTACAATACATATCTACTACTTCTTTAAAAATTATTTTAAAACATTAATTTATGTAATTAAAGATCGAATTCAATAAATTTGAGCGAGACAAACGACACTGCGCATGAACGAGTTAGAGTAAGACAGCTTAAGTCCCCATTTTTGACTGGAACTAGATATTACATATCGAAAATGGGGACACTAGCTGTCTTACTCTAGCTCGTGCATACGCAGTATCGTTTGTCTTGCTTAAATTTATTGAATTCGATCTTTTATTACAGAAATTAATGTTTTAAAATTATTTTTTAAGAAATAGTAGGTATGTACTGTACAGTTTTGAAATTCTGACTAAACAGGCCATCTTTTGATGTAACTTGCCAGGTTAGCGTAGTACATAATTTTTACAGTATGATGAGTTAAAGTTAGCTGATAAAAAATATTAATTTTTATGATCGGACAAAAACAATTTTTTTTCGAACGTGCAGATTTATTTTTGTTTTATATCTGACTCCAACTAATAGCAGTGTTATCTAGGATTACGATACAATCATTAAAATTATAAAATATGGTAATTTGGAGTCACGGTATACAAACATTCGGCGTAGGGTAGCTACTCTCCCAATTTTCGAAGAAATGCCTATAACTCGAAAAGTATAAGGCTTTTTCAAAAGATTTTTTTTTCAATTCTGAACCATCATAAGTTGACCTCTTCATCGAAATCGGCTTGACGTTGAGCTTTGGGACACCATGTTTATTTATTTTATAATATGTTTAATCTGTCAATAATAGCGGCCTCGAATCCCGAGTAAAAGCGCTTGTGATGAGAGTCTGCCTTGAAAAAAACGCTATTGAAACTTGCATTTTATTTTTAATAATTAAAAAATATTAGAAAACGAACCTCATTCACACAAAAAAATTCACTTAAGTATGATATTGTCTATCAAAGTTGACAGTGTACTCGCATTACTAACCGCTTAAATGTTATACAAATCTCTCAAGGATAATATTTCAATTAATTGATGAAGTATTTATTTCTGCTTGCTAATCTTCTTTTCTCTAATTGCATCCCTATCCCTAGAGGGAGGTTTTACCTTACAAAAATATATATTGGACGAGTCAAGACTATCCTCGTACAGTGTCATGGGTTGAAGAGGTATAGTTTCAATGTAATAAGCAACTAAATTAACTGCAAAGAATATCCATTAGTCTGATTGACGGCAAGTCAAAGGACTTTTTCAGTCCCTAGAGCAGAATTCAAGAGAAGAGATATCGTGAATTTGGTATTGATCCATGAAACAAAATGTCATGGGGGAAATATCTATACTTAAATATTTTTTTGCCGTTGGACAGTTTTTTTCTTTAATTAATCATCTTTGTTTTAATTCTTTTAAGAAAGTAAATTTAATAATTTCTGCTCTTCATGTTATTATTATTTATTATTTATTACACCTAGCATGTTTATAGCCATGTGCCAATCTCTTCCAACCAACCAGAAAGATGTTTTAATGGGCCCTAAGTGAAAACCAGACTGGAATTCCATTTAAAAAAATCTGGATTCCAGCGGGTATCGAACCCGCAACCTCCGGATCGGCAGACAAGCGCCTTACTACCAGGCCACGGATTTCGTTATGTTACTTATTCGATGAAATGTGTAGACCGTTAGTAATAAAAAAGAACCATTTATATAGCGCCGTTTAGATATCAGACTCTCTTCAAAGGCATTCTAGCTCGGAGTACAACCACACTGTTATTGTTCGATTTAATTCAATATAATACACATCTGGGCTGAAATGTACTAACAGCATTTGAAAGTGTATTGCGAAAATCAATATATTGTATTATCTGATGATCTAATAGGCAATCCTTGTGATAGAGTATTTTTGTCAACCATGCTGAGGATGAAAGACGTCTGTGGGTGTATTAGATTATTGTGTCAGCTATTGCATTTCAGCGAGTAACCATGATATATTTTTAAAATTTTTATTTATTTTACACATGATAAGAAATATACACAATTTGCGAAAAAACCACTGGTTATTTAATTTGGACACATAATTTTAATAGATCTGGGTTTGTTGCCTTTCATTTGTCGTGTCCCCAGTAAACTAGGCATTTGTCTGTACCTCACCGAGGACATATATAATGAAAAAATAAATCGATACTCCTTTCCGATTTTTTATTACATTAATCCCCGTTGCACATTCTCATCAACCTGACAAACCGTGACACTCAATTATAGTTCCCGGCGATAAGTAATACACATCGGGCTTAAGAAAGAGACTATCGCTTTGTATAGTGTCGTCCCTGTCGTACTATGCGCTAACAGTCCGTGCGACAGAGACGACGCTCTACAAAGCGACAGTCTCTTTCTTAAGCCCGATGTGTATTACTTACCGCCGGGTACTAACCATATGTATACGAGTACATCACATGAAATCAAACTCCTCACACTTAATCACTCCAGACAGACCAACCTAAAGTTTCAATCATAATAAGATCAAAACTCTACTGCGATCGGCAGGTTTAATCTACTGCAACCATTCGTTAAACAGAATTTTTATTATACAGGGTTGTGAGAAGTTATGATAAACAATATATATACAATTGAAATACATAAATTCGGACTTATTTATTTATTTATTTATTTAATTAACGACACAACAGTGTCTTTATATACAAATGAACATGTGACAGGTTATAAATTACTTAAAATTATTGACAAATAATACAACTTTATCTTAAACTAACATGAAGATACAAAAAGCAGTAGAATAAATTACAGTCATCGTTTTAAAATTATTTAATATTGTTTGAGAATTTTGTGGGAATTTTATGGATATATATTGAGATATAGAAAACACATGGCCTCATTAGTGGGACGACTTGAAACGATATTAGAGTAAAATGAGCCCAGAAGTAAATTTGCGAGGAACGAATAAGTGATATTGATGCAACGGTCTAAGAAGATCTCATAGGACACCTCTTTTGCTCGCTTTTCTAATACCGTGATTACCAATTCTTCCAAACTTTCGTAATTTTTTAGATGCCTTAAGTATGTTCGAATTCTTTTCCTGCATGTTGTCGAATTTTTTTTCTAATATCTAATTCTTGGATGATACACACTTTGATGCACCTTACGGTCCATGAGGTACAAAGCATCCACCTCTAACATCTGGAAGACATCTTTAACATTGCTTTCTATTATTATTATCGTCTATGTTTCCTTTCCGTACACCGCCATGGAGAACACTAGTAATTTAACAAGAGGAAGTTTGGTTCTTCTAAGTAAAGACTGGTAAATACATGTCGTTATAATACTCATCATATCTGGTTTTATAATTCCACTTTAAATCCTCCATTCCTCGAAATAAGAGCCTCAAGATATACAAGCTCACTGACTTCTTCATAAGCCATTAACGAGACTTATGTTTATACTTTGTTTATTTCTAGTTTTTTTTTAAAGAATGAATATGACCGAAGTAGTCACAGGTATCCTTATGATATACTCTCAAACACTAAGCGGAAAAAGTGTCTGTGTCTGAGTAGCACAGCGTGGGGTTCGAACCGAGGACCTTCTGCACAGAAGTCCAGTGCGTAACCGCTAGGCCACGCACCTCATTGGCGGCTTTCTATTTAACTCTATGAAATAGTTCAGTCATTTCGTCTTCGTAATTGGCTATAAACATTGTATCGTATACGACTCTAATGACAAAACTACCTTCCCACCCATCTTATATTTTTTTCTTGATATAATAGTTGGAAGAGATTGCCACCTGGCAATAAGCCCGCCAGATCGTATTGCAATAAAAGTGTCAAATAAATACATTAATAATAGTATTTTTATTTTGATATATAGTATACCGCCTTGACGTACTCCTTTTTGACAAATATTACAGATTAAACTATACGGGTTTTAGTTCCTACAAAAGTAAGAATGAAAATAATTTAAACATAAAGTGTATATTGTGTGAGACTATTTAAATTTTTGTAACAGATTCAAATGAGAATTAATTTACATTTCTGAATGTAAATTCAGATGGTTGTAAGTACACAGATTTTAATGAGTTGGTGAAATAAAATCTACATAAAGCGAAAACATCTTGTTTGCTCTGTATCAGTATGCAAATCACATTTTTTTAGAATTGTTTAAAAACGGTATCTCTGTTTGCATATTTAAAGAATTAACCGAAACAAAGCGCTGAAAGATTTTAAAAAGGGGCATATTTCGTGATTTTTACTTTATTTTTTTAATGCCCACTTCATTCAAAGCGATAAACAAAATATTACTGAATAAAAATGTGGGAAAATAATGAGAGAACATAAAAGTATAACATTTTTTGCTTTTGTTATTGAAGGTAAAATGTTTCTTTTTTTATTCCCGGAGATATTTTGTAACTCGTTTAATTTTTCTTGGAATAGATTTTTAAAGTGAGTTTTCATTATTCAAATTAATTTTTTGTGGTCGATTTCTTACTTTTACCTTAAAAAGATAGGCAATAAAATAAAAAATAGGTTATAAAAAGGCAAGAAAAACACTGAAAACTTTAACTCTTATTAATTTATTCATCATGTTTAATAAAATACCATTGGGACTTGCAGAGCAGCCTGGAGAGATGGAGAAAGATCCTGGAGGAAAATGACTTAAAAATTTGTAGGACAAAGACAGAATATCTGTACCTGCCATTTGAAGACCCAAATGCCACAACTCCTTCAATGCGACTGGATGGGGAAATGTTAGCCAGCTGTGACTGATTTAAGTATCTGGGCTCACTCATTCACAAAGACGGAGGGTGCGCCGCGGATGTTGACCATAGAATAAGTGTGGGATGGATGAAATTCAGATTGGTAACAGGAGTCTTGTGTGACCCAAAAATGCCTATAAAACTGAAAGGAAAGGTATACCAGACTATCGTTAGATCCGCAATTATGCATGGCTCAGAATGCTGGACTATGTACAGCTCATACTCTAGGTAACTTGAAACAGCAAAAATGCGAATGCTTAGGTGGTCGGCAGGAGTATCACTGAAAGCTAAAATTAAGAGCTCACGCATTCGTAGCCTGGGAGTCCCTGACATAAATAGTAAGCGGGAAAAGCGACAACTGAAATGGTACGGGCACAAAGGTCGAAGACCACCAGACCATACTGTAAATCAGGCAATGTCTGTGGATCTTCCTCGATAGGAAGACCAAAGAACTCCTGGATGACTCAACACTCCAAAATCCTGCAGAGAAACGGCCTAGATGAAAGTGATACCCAGAACCGAAGAACATACAGCTTGAGAACGAGAAGAGCAGACCCCAACAGCCTACCTAGGCAATGAGTTGGGACAGTGCCAGGAAGAAGATGTTTAATAAAATACACTTTTGAAAAACAAAAAAGGGTTTATAAAAAAATACTTTCCCGAGTATACAAACCATCACGACACATACCTTTTGGAGTGCGCAATAGGATAGATCTGTCCACCTTATTTTACACGCAAACAGCTTTCTTCTCATATACACTTACTTATACGAGTACATGGTCTTCTGTTTCTCAAGCTTCTTACCTTTCCATTAGTGGGAATTTTTCCATCTTCTTCAATTATTTCCTTGGCCTACGTCTTCTTTGTATTTCATTCATTCCAGACATATGTAATAGAATATTTGTTTTGTCAGTAATTTAAATCTTATTATATTAATATAATATGTGTAAACCATTTCAGGATTATTTTATTCATTCTTCCTATAATATTGTGTATCGGACGTATGCGTAAGAGCTTTGTGGCGGATACATACTCATATGTTACATTCTCTCAATATGAGAATGATTGTAAATTTACTGTTGAACATATTACTAAGGCTTTTGATAGTGTCAACACGCACGATGGGTTGATCATTGATTAGGTACATTACTCGTTAGGGCTGGTGGGTCCCAATTATATGTTTTTTTACGAGTATCAATACAATTTTCTTATACATATACGAGTATTCCACCACACCAAATGTATATCTGTTTCAATAGAAACGACTTTCTTATCACGACATAAAACACTTCTTACGCCTCCTACATTCTACATCTTCTCACAAATTTCGTCGAGTTCTCTTTCCTTTTGTTCTTTCATAAATGTCATCTTCTGGTCTAACCATACATGTTTCGGTTGTTAATTACCACGATTTACACTCTCGTTTAAATCGTTGTGTTATTTAGTAATTTCTCTGTCATATTCAAATCATCTCAGCGATTAGTTTACTGTATTAACTCTGACATGTGTTTCTAGTTCTTCTATGCACCGAGATGCATTTTCTTAATACGATTCCTCAGATGCAATTGACATCCATGTCAGCATCGAAGATCACGGTAACAATTGGTATTGTTGATAAATCTTCGTATATTATTGATTTATCTTCAAAAAACTTAAGCCGCTATTATCGTTAATTTGAGCAGGTAAAATTGAAGAGGCGATCAGAATATACGTAGCTTGCAACTTGTTCCAATAACATCCCATAGATCACAACCCTTAATAATAAGAATCGACAGATATGATGACGAATAGTATAAGGGTTCTTATAAAGCACTGTAGTTGAGAAAAAATCAATAGCGGGAATATTATTTTCAATTTGTTCTTGGGTTATTGCGTTAAAATGCAGAATTCTTAGTATTTGTAGATCACATACATATTTAAGTATGGTTATTGTTTTTGATGTTATTAATTAGGAAAATGCTACTCATTGTCACCGTAAAACCTTTTATATCGATGATTCCAAATCCTTGCATATCACTTGTAACGGAAATAAATTAGGCAGATTAGAGGCCCTAGAAATATCCAAGTCAGTGCATCGGGATGAATATCTGGCAAACACATATATTCCCAAGATTTTAACGCTGCTGGATAAAGTTGTCTCCTGCCTACCTCCAGCCACAATCCTCAATTCGAATTTTAACCGTTAAAAATGTGTCGGTACCACTTCGAACGAAATTCAGTAATGTTCATTGATCGCTAGCAAACAAGAAAGCGATTCTTGCATTTGGAGTCCGGTGAGGGCGCAGAACTCCCTCATGGTGGAAAAAGTACAACAAAAATATCTACGATATCTCTATATGAGTGAGTTTGGTGTCTATCTATGGCTTTATCCTACCCAGTTTCTGCTGGGTATGCTCGGGTATAACTCCTTGAGCGTAAGAAGAGATCTGCGTCTCCCCGTATACGTTGTCAAACTCGTTCGAGAAGTTGTGAGCTGTCCAGTATTACTAGAAAGATTAGCGTTAAATGTTCCTAACAATTACACTAGACTACGCCGGGAAGAACTGTTCGCAATAACATACGCAAGAACGGGTCTTCCAGCCACTACGCCTGTTGGAAGAGCCTTAACTCTTTTGAACGGGACTGCTTCGAATATTGACATATTTCATATCACATTATCAAAAACCAAAGTCAATTTTCTTCTAGGATTGAGTGCGTTAGAAAGCACTAATTAACGTATTTAAGTGACTTTGAATATATGTGTATGTTTGTGTGTATATACGAGTATTTATGTATGTTTATCATATACATAATTTTTTATTTTATATAATTTTTTTTATTCTGTCCTATATAATTTTTAAAAATTTTTAATGTTAACATTTCTTGTATTTTTCAAAGTTATTGGGCTAAGCCTGTTTTGAGAAAATAAATGTTTGTGTTTCCCTGATGATGAGTTGCACACCTTGAAACCGGTAAGGTTATGCCGTTATTTAAAGTGGAATACACAGTTTCCGACTAAATAAATTACAATGGTTATTGTTTGTGGTATTTTGTAGTTTTTTTTTGTAATTTTGTTGAACTTTTAAAGTGCAAATTTCACTGATGGGCGTATTTAATTAACACTAGTAATAAACTGGTTGACTTAAAACAGGAATTATTAATGACGATATCTAACCACAGTAATCAAACCTGATAGGGGACAGGATTTTGTTATTTGTATGATTATTGAATTGTATGTCTTTATCGTATCTTTGGTTGTCACGATAAATAAATAAATATATATATTTAACAAATATCACCTATAAAGAATCTAAAACTACATCAGTCCGAAAAAAAATATTAAAAATTGAACTCGAAAATCAGTGCTTAAATATTATCCCATATAGTAAGAGAGAAGCACTATAATTAATCAGTATATGATTGGTGTAGTAATAAAAGAGGACGAGGGGATAGTGAAGCGTGGAAGTGGATCGGAGAGGGTAGAGGCTTTGAAGTAATGAACAAATGCGGCATTACGGGTGTTCTGATATGATACTGGCCAGGGATGCTGTAATCCCTCCAGCGCACCGCTGCACCCACCTGCCCCCAGCCCCGCCCTCTCGTCGTTCAGCTACCATCATTTTACTCCGCCACTGTAAGCCGATTATATCCTGAAATATAAGGGAGTAACCAATAGCGAATCATCGTTATATTTATTATATTTGACTTATTTGTACAAATAATAGTCTATTAAATTTAAAATACATTTAAAATACATTGTTACGTTAGTCTGATTGATTCAAGTTTGATAATATATTATATTGGGTATTAACATAAGTTGTGTCCGTTTTTTTACAATTTGAAAATGAGCACCAAAAATAAAACAAAATTATTAATATTATACGTCATTCAAAAGACAATTTTCTGCTCTATAAGATATTGTATTTGCTTTTACGTTACTTATATTATTTTATTTGATTACAAGCCTTCAAAATGGAATGTCAAGTAGACGAAAGTGTGCATTTTCGACACCTCCAGTGGACTTTGATGAGGACCGCTTAAACCATATTATTCATAAAGATCCCCTTCAAACCACCGTAAAATTAGCTGAGCAGATGAATTGTAGTCACATGACTGTATACCACCATCTTAAATTGATGGGGAAAGTCCAGAAGTTCGGATGGAAGGGTTCCACATGTTTTGAGTGAAAACAACAAAAATCAACGTTCGACAATTTCTTCTGGTTTGCTCGCGCGTCATCGAGCTACGCATGGCCACAAGCAAAGGTTCCTTTACCGCATCATTACTGGTGATGAAAAATGGTGATGAAAAAAATGGTGATGCTAAATGTTTGAAGGGGATCTTCATTAATATGGTTTAAGCAGTCCTCATCGAAGTCCACTAGTCGTCCGGAATGCTCCATGTCTTTCAGGTCGAAAATACCGTCTTTGAAACGCAAAAACCATCGACAAGTTGTCCTTTAATTCATAGCATCTTCACCGTACACTTCCCAAATATCGCGAGTAGCTTTGGTAGCTTTATTCCTTCGTTTGGACGCGAACAGAAGGAGGTGTCGAAAATGCTCACTTTCGTCTACTTGACATTCCATTTTGAAGGCTTATAATCAAATAAAATAATATATGTAACGTAAAAGCAAACACAATATCTTGTAGAATAGAAAATTTTCTTTCGAATAACATATAATCTTTACCATTTTGTTTTACTTTTGGTGCTCATTTTAAAATTTGGAAAAAAAAGGACACAACTTATGTTAACACATAATACAATGAAAAAAGATAATGGGGCACTATAAAATTAATGGGACACTATCCCTTATATGAACATACTATGCTAGAACCAGGCAGAACCAAAATTTGATATAGTTTACGATAGTATTTTGGTGTAAACTTTGATATTTCGGAGTAAAGCATGGACTTGTACGAATTGTTGCATTGAGTAGATTACAGTAGAATACATAGGTAGAATACATTCTGTATTCTACCATACTCGTATGTACAATGTGGGAGGATGATATAATATATTATTTATCATTAAGGCATTAACATTGTGGAAGTTTAAAGACATTGTAATTTGTTTTATCAAACACCGTTTATTCCACTTTTAGTAACGGTATAACCCTACCGGTTTCAAGGTTTTCACCTCATCTTCAGGGGAGCACAAA
The DNA here is from genome assembly GCA_949825065.1 of Odontocerum albicorne. Classification (NCBI taxonomy): domain Eukaryota; kingdom Metazoa; phylum Arthropoda; class Insecta; order Trichoptera; family Odontoceridae; genus Odontocerum; species Odontocerum albicorne. The sequence goes on along the minus strand of OX463842.1, from coordinate 50,058,158 downwards.
CAAGACTGAATTCTGTTCGAACTGGTACCGATATGCACGCTTCTAAAGGTAAACATTTTGCGGAAAGATTTTTTCGGATATATGTGTTTACCAGATGTTCGTATATCGAGGCGAATATCTGATAAATACATATATCCCAAAAATCTCTCCGCTGCGCGCCGAGGTAGTCCCATCCCTCCCTCAACCCCCAGTCTCCAACCCGAATGTTTACCGTTAGAAGCGTGTATCTCGGTGCCAGTTCGAACAGAATTCAGTCTTGTTTGTGCTCTCCTGTTGATGAGGTAAATGCCTTGAAACTGGTAGGGTTATACCGTTACAAAAAGTGGAATAAACATTCTTCGATAAAACAAATTATATGATAGAATCTGTAATGAGGTGATTAGGGATGACTGTAAACTTAAAGCTGATGTATTGAGTGAGATAAAAAAGAGCATGCTGATATGATTTGGGTATGCGGAACGAATGAATAAAGGTAAACCAACAAAACAAGTATATACTACCTTGATCAAAAAGTTTTAGGACCGGCCACCGTGTGGCGCTGTCAGTCACCCGATTGGAATTATTTTTTTGTTAGGTTACCACATTTCTCATTGACACTTCCCTCTAAATTTCAGCGTCATAGCTTGACATTTGTAAAAGTTACGCTGTACTGAGTAAATCTACCTTTGTGCGTGTTTTTGATTTTTTACAAGTTTAAAAATGGCATCAACTGTGCATCAACGAGTTTGCATTAAATTTTGTGGGAAAAACGGATTTAACGGTCCGCAGACCTTGGAAATGCTGGAGAAGTGTTTTTTGGTGCCACGAACGCTTCAGAAGTGGTCGTGAGTCGGTCGAGGATGACGAACGCAGTGGCAGTCGAAAACCGATGAAAACATCGATAAAATCAAAGAAATGTTGGCCGAAAACCGCAAATTGACCATCAGACAGCTGGCAGAGGACTTGAACATCGCTTATGGATCCGCTCAAGACATTTTGGTTAGTAATTTGGGCCTCAGACGTGTCGCTGCAAAACTGGTGCCGAAAGACCTCAATTTCATGCAAAAAAACGACCGCGTTGAAATCGCGAAAGACATGATTTCCATGAGTTTTTGACCAAAGACAACACGACTACTATCCAGCAGCCTCCGAATTCCTAATCTGGCTCTCTGCGACTTTTTCCTGTTCAACCGACTTAAAAAACCGCTTCGCGGAACGCGTTACAGCACCCGAGAGGATGTCATGAAAAAATCGAAGACGGCTCTGATGGACATAACGAAAATTAAGTACCAGCGATGTTTCGAGGATTGGATCAAGCGCTGGCGTAAGTGCGTTGCAGTCAATGGGGAGTACTTTGAAGGGGACAATATCGATTTTGATGAATAAACTTGTATTTTCGATTTTATGAATAAAGTCCTAAAATGTTTTGATTAAGGTAGTATGTTGTGCAAATGTGAGTGGTAGGCATTTGAGAGGAAGTTGAAGGAAAATATTGTTGGTTTAAGTATAATAAATAAGTCGTATGTTCAAACCCCGCGCTGTATTACTCCTTTCGAACGACACAGGCACTTTTTCTCCGTGTTCGATGGCATAAGAATACTTATGAATTCAGTCATATCTATTATTTGAAAAAAAAAGCGCCTTTGAGGTAAGTATGCTCTCTAAACGGCGTTAATAACTATTATTACTTCATGACTGGTCTAATCTCGCAGTTGTTCTTTAAAGAAATCCAAGATATTACAAACACTTAGCCTCTAGAAACTGTAAGGCTCATTTTCCTTGGCTTTGATTTTCATATACGAAAAATATCATTTTATATACAACAACTAAGAAAGATTGGTGATATCTGAGTCGGCTTTTCACCACCCTATCTCTGACTAGCTGAAAATTATTTTATAATTTTACTTTTAGTAAGTGACTTCATCAAGACCCATCTTAATAAAAAAATAATCCAGTTCTTGTCGTAATTGGACATTAATATCCCAGCTTAATTGTTGTAAATGATTTTACGATAAAATAACAAAAAACTTAAATTTCGATGAAGTAATCATAGTTTTTATAATTCTTTTTGGCTGACTTGATAAAACAAAGGCCTTCCACTCAAAGGTTGCAGGAAAGATGTACCTAAAAAGAAAAGAATATTCCTGAATTGCTGAAAAAAATATTTCTGTTAATCCATGTCGCTACTATTTTTTAGACACTTAGATGTGTTGCAGCCGGAGGAGGAATTTCATTGGACAGTTCGTTCATTGCCACTACATGAATTCGATTTTATAGTCTTGATTACATTGTATGGAGACACTTAATCCCCCATAAGAGCGAGGTCGACAGCCGTATACATCAGGCTAGACTTGCATTTAATAAAAGGTCGAAAATAATAGAATCAAATAATATAGACCTAAAACTGAGAATACTCCTCATCAAGACCTATGTATGGAGTATCTTGATGTACGGCTGCGAGACATGGTGCCTATCCGAAAGAGATAGACGAAGACTAGAGGCTTTTGAGATGTGGTCCTATAGAAGACTATTAGGAATTTCCTGGAGAGACCGCATCACAAATGAAGAGGTTCTCCAACGAATCGAAGGAGGAAGGCATCTGCTCAGAATCCTGTCCGAAAGGCGTGCAAGATGGATCGGTCATATAATACGACAAGAGGGCCTCTTGCATGCCATAATGGAGGGTATGACTGAGGGGACAAACTCTAGGGGACGCCCACGCCGAGAGTACCTGGAGGACCTGTTGGTGGACGTGCGCTGCTCAACATATACAGATTTAAAAAGAGCCGCACAGGACAGGGGGAATGGAGGAGAAGAGTTGAAATTGCTGCAAACCAGTCTTAGGACTGCAACCACGGAGAGAGGAGAACAGCGTAAATTATGGTGGAATCGAACTAAACTGTATATTTGTTTCTTTCAGACTTAATTGTAAATACAATCTGGCGGACTTATTGCCAGGCGGAAATCTCTTCCAACCAACCAGACAAAACTAAATAAAGCAAGTTGCATGGTCGCAAAAAATATTCTAATAATTATTCATATTTATGAAATTTATGGAAACATACTCGTATATTATATTTAAGTAAAAGTGAGAAATCATCAATCAATGGAAAAGAAAAGGACGGTAGAGTGGATAAAAAATCAGGAATGAAAAACGGTATATTACTGACTAGAAATGAAGAATTTTTTTTTTAAAGAATAGACATGACCGAAGTCATAGGTATCCTTATACCTTCAAACACTAGATGTAAAAAGTGTCTGTGTCGTTCGAGGGGAGTAGCACAGCGTGGGGTTCGAACCGATTACCTTCTCCACGGAAGTCCAGCGCGTTGCCACGTGGCCATACACCTCACAGAATACGCTGAAAGTTTAAGAAAAGACAATACAATATATAAAATGCGATGAAGTGCGGTACGGTGCGATGCTATGCGGTACGGTACGATGCAATGCGATACAATGCGATATGATGAAATTCAATATAATACATTTAATAATTAACTTAATTATTTATCTTAAACAATTAATAACTGTCGTCACTCTTCTAATTAGATAAATGCCCGTAACACGTGTTTCTACCTTCCGTTTCGAGGCTCTCTTCAAGCATTCTATCTGAAAAGAGCATCGAGATAGGAGGTAGCAACGCAAGTAGCGGAGATTAATATAATTAGTGAGATAAAAAGTTATCCATTGTTACATACATACTACCATTGCACCATTTCTCTATCGGAGAAGGCAGATTCAACAGAATGCTAGAGTTTTCTATATTGGCGCACATCTCTAGCCTCCTCCGTATGCATACAACTACGATTTCTATGACTTTCTAGAAAACCTTGTTTCAAATAATCATTTACTTGATCCGACTATTCTTTACCTTGTTTTCCTCGTACACGCCTTCCACTCACATTCGCTTTGTTAGAGGATTTTCTTTTATTCGTTCCACTTTTATAATTTACTGTCAAATAATGTAATGTGTAGTTGCACAAAGACTAAACCTTTGATACATTTAAATTTATCATACACTCGTATTTTACATAGAGCTGCTGTATCGAATTGTATTATGTTTCAATTTTATTGTACAAAGTAAACCTTGGTAAGCTTCTGCCAAGTGGAAATCTCTTCTAACCAGATCTCAAACGGAAATACATTCTAGCTTTCCAATTAGAAATATATTAAAGGAGTTTTTAATGAGCCATTACTCCCTGAAAGTTAATACATACACTATGGGTTGTGTAAAATCAAGTTATTTTTTTATCAAAACTGAAAAAGATATGGAAGTACGGAACCAGCATCATTACGACGAAAATGCGTTAGTCAATTAATTATTGTATGGCGTGGAGACTTTGAGAACAAGTGACATGCACATGGTTCTTGAGAAGGGTGTTACGAATTCAATGGCGAAGTAGTGCATCCATTATCGAAGAACTGAGAATCATTGACAGATTGTCGACAATACACAAGAGGAAGAGTCCCAATGCGGGGGACTGACCAAGAGATATACACAACAGGACTTTCTTTAATAAGTGCCCTTCGAACCGCGAAGTGCTGAGATGAATGGAGTGGAGTCATCAGAAATTGTCAAGAGAGGCACGACGCTAAGTCATAAGCTGCACGACAGGCTGATGATAAAATTTGTTTAACTTCGACTTAAATACTTAAAATAATTTGTAAGCCTACTTAGAACTGTCACAACTTAAAATAGAACTAAGTATTCTTACAAAATCGATTGATCTCCACAACGAAAACTAATTCCACATCGTGATTTGTCAACCGTTCAATGCCAAAGAGTTAGCGAGAATAAATAATGGCCCAGCCATAGCAGGGCATACTCTGCAAGTCGTGACTGGGGGTGGGGGCGGTCGTGGGGGCTGAGAGAAGTGCGGTACCGTGTTCTTGTCACTGACTTCTGCACCCCCCTCCAAATTACAAGAGTGTCGCTTGAATCAGTCGATGTCTGTACATCGGAGGCAGGAACTAATCGCGACATTCACCGTTGCTGGGATGCAGGTCCAACGTTAGAGGTTTTATTTTGGAGGCTGTGTGTAGAGTGAAAATAATTTGTTATATTCTTAATTCCCATTGTTGCCTGATGGTACGTACAATCACGCCGTTTCCATGTCGAGGTAGGCAGAGAGGACAGGGTGACAGACTTTCCAATCTGTAAACATCTTTCGCCTCTTCTATATCCATACACATTTATTTACCTTGCCGTATAATTCTACGATTCTTTAACTTTTACATTTCATTCTAACTAATCTCACAGTGCTCTTCTTAATCTTACTCAATACATCAGCTTTATGTTTCTACACATTTATTTCTTTTTTTTTCATTCCGAATTTGGTCATACATTGTCACTCCATATATTCTCCAAAGTGCGCGGATATCTACTGCATTTATTCGGCTCTTTTAAGTATTGATACACAAAAAGAAATCCCAGTCTTACAAAATAATTCATCTAGAAAGAATACTGAACATAAGTGTTACACCCTGAGTAATTATATGAGTTGTTACCTAGTTGTTACCTCTTCACACGCGGTAATGTTTCGAATATACGGAATGACAAACCTCGAGTTCCATGCCTACTTTAGTGACATAGTGAAAGTATATTTTCTCCAGGCTTTGCATTTTAATATGTTCGAATATGTTGAAGGGTACCATAAGAAAGAAGTAGAAGATTTTGCATTGCTAAAAATATCAAAGAATGATTTAAATATATACGCCCCCACGAAACCCTGTTTTGGATCAAAACCCACGAGAGTTGACACGTAACTCACAGTTCGTTACCCTACGTGTTGTTTATATATTATATACACATATAGGTATCAAAAACATAATCAACGAACTAAACTAGACCGGGTCCTCGTTTTAAGCTAAAAAAACGTTGTACCAACAAGGCTAAGGATGTCGGCAATATTTAATAAAAGTAAAGTAAAGTAATTGATAAAAAATTTACTTTAGTCAATTTATATTTAAACCAAATAATATCAAAATAGAATAAAAAGATAGTTCACAGCAGTATTTTAGTACCAATATTGATGTGTGGAAGTGATATGTGGACGTGGAAAAGACTGAACGGAGCCCACTAATGCTTTAGAAACGTACGCATTGAGAAAAACAATGTATGAGAGAATATGAAATCAACTAATTAGGAATACTTATGAATTTAAGAGTTATGTTTTACACAAGATGAAAATGACCACTTTTAAGAGAATCACCGAGGTAAAATAGTAAATCCTGTAAGAGTTCATTATTCTTACAGTTTTAAATTAATTGAAATATATTGTTTATAGTTAAGGCATTAATACTATATTGTGGAGGTTTTAATGCATTGTAATTTGTTTTATCAAATACTGTTTATTCTCCCTTTTGTAACGGTATAACCCTACCAGTTTCGAGGCTTTCGCCTCATCGTCAGGGGAGCACAAACAAGTCTTGTTTGCACTCCCCTGATGATGGGGTGAAAGCCTTGAAACCGGTAGAGTTATACCGTTACAAAAAGTGGAATAAACAATGTTTGATAAAACAAATTACAATTAATTGAAATACATTTAAATAATAAAAATCGATAGAATTGAATAACTTTTTGACCACGACTATGCATTACTGATATAAAAAATGAACCAATTTTAATATTTGCAAGAAGTTTCGTAATTTTTTTTTGATTATGCGTACTGCAATATATCAAACCTTAATTATTTTAAAAGAGTGGGTTTTTATATTGTTAATATGTTAAGTAATTGTTACAAAGAATTAAGTCGAATAATATGAATATTTTTTGCTAAACAAAAATATGTGAAGAAAAGAATAGCAATATAACATATATTGTACGGATAATATCTAGGGGTTTTATCCATTATTTTAGCAGCCCTGTGCTGTCTGAATAAGGAACAATGTTCAATAAATGAGGGAAAAATATTTTTAGAATTGCACGTCCATTAATCCTTCCGTTCCGACAAAAATTCAGCAAGTCAAGTTTGATTCAAATAAAACATTCATAATATTTATTTCCGTAGTTAGATACTTATCGTAACTATTTGAAATTATACTTAATAGTTAAGTGTTCATATGGATATCTATGCTCATAAAAAAAAAAGTCGCAAACTTCTCCATGTGCATCAGAACGTCTTTTCTGCTGACTATACCAATCTAACTTTCTTGCAGATCCTTGTCTTATCATATACAGGTAGTCGTCGACTTACGACCTATGCGACTAACGACTGTTCGACTTTGCGACCACAGTCCGCGATCGGTTGTCCGCCTGCGCTAAGTGTGGCGCTAGCAGTCCATGTACGCTACATATTGTATTGCATGTGCGCATCGCGGTGAGTATTAGCTGCAACTTCGTCCAATAAGGACGTGTTGTCTCGTTATAAGCATTTTAAGCCCTTCCAAGATGTCTACAAAAAGGAGAATGAAAACTTCTTGCACATTTTGAAGAAATGGACCCAAACATCGAACGATTTGCAAGGATTGGACGGATGGCACACGACGTGTTTCGTCCATATCGTGAAATATACGAGGGGAAGAAGAAACAAACAACCCAGACAAAGCTCACCATGTTTATGCAAAAAAAAATAAACAAGCGGCTAATAAAAAGTTTATATGTATTACAAACACCTGTATTTTCATATGTTTTATTAATATACAATAATATTCAACGAATTTAACTGAAGCATATTTTTTAAAGTTAATCCTAACAAATGTAAAAATAAAAAACAAAGCAATAGGTAAAGATATTCGAATATCAGGCATGCTGATATGATATGATAAAGACAAACTTATTATAACAAGAACATAGAAAACAGTTTTATAATATCATCACGCACTATAATTTATATATATACGGAAATTATTGCATAAGCCGATTTACGATCAGATCAACTTACGACCTGTTTATCGGAACCGAGTGCGGTCGTAAGGCGACGACTATCTGTACATATATTAAACACTTATCATGTGTTTTCTGTGAGTGTTGTACTAAATAACAAATATTAATCGAAACACAAATTGACGTCGTGATATTTTAGTTCAAGTTAAGCTCGTGCTTTTTTATAAAAGTTAAAGATCAAAGTTTCATATCGACGTCGTCATATTTTGGCAAAAATTCGATAGTTAAGATTGACGTCTTAGTATTTAATTTTAAGATTGAAGTTTGAAACGGTTTTTGTGATATTTTAATAATAGTTAATATTGATGGTAAAGATTAACATCGTGTTATTTCATAATAGTTAAAGATCGAATATCAATATCAACGTTTTAAAGTGATAAAGCTATTTTAGTTAAATATCGAAGTTTAATATTGATGTCGTGTTATTATAGATAAATATTGTTGGTTTAAATTAACATCGTGCTATTTTATTGAAAGATAGACGTTTAAACACTTTGTTACACATCGTTGGGCCATTATCGTGTTATGATATTTATTTAATTGTCGAGATTAATTTTTATTCAACTCAAAATATGTTATACATCGGGGCAACTTTGTTTTTTTTTTAAATTCCTCGAATACAAAAAAACCACGATTATATTTTTTACTAAAATATAGAACTATTATATTATATTAGTTGCAACGCATGAAATATTCACGGAAGTAAAAAAAAATCTACATTTTTGAAATACCGAATGGAGCAAGATCAGCTTAAAGTTTTTAGGGTTCATTCATGTTTAAAGTTTAAAATAAAAAAGGTACATCTTGATTGATGAATTATTTAATACTCAAAAATCGCTTAATACACGATGTTTTGAGTATACATATAAACATTACTGTTGTTCAATTTAAATCGTTGATAAAATTTTCCTCGAAGACTTGTTTCAGATATATTGACTTTAATGTTTTCGCGTTTCCGACATCGTGAAAAAGCCACATATAATTGTCTGCATTAAAAAAAAGAGCCTAAGATAAATAAACACAAGTAATTACAAGGTTTTATATAATAGGAAATAAATTAATTATTTAATGAATTACGATTCAAAATAAATTAGCATCGTCCCCTTTTACACCGATTCAAAAATCACGGACCCACCGAGTTTCAAATTTCGAAGTATTCCTCTCTCGCTCTCTTGTATTCAAAATTCAATTCACGTATTCTTTCTTTGACGACAACCGTTGTACGGGCTTTGGCCTATTTATATTATGATAGCTTTGTTTGTTTTTATTAAAAAATATATTTTTATCAACTATCAAAAAGGATTAAAAGTTCCAAATACAAAAATATTTTAAATTTATCTTTTTCTTTGAGAACAAATAAGGCTAACTTTTTGCATACAAATTATAGAAATTTCTCTTTCAATGATGCTTTTAAATAAACAATACAAGTAACTATAGATTGAACAATGCATTTAGAATAGTATGAAATTGCGATTGAATGCGTGAAGTTCGGTAGGCGTAAACATATAACAGAGTTTTATTTTGCAAGGGTCCATTTGATGAATGGCTGCTGGCCTAGGATTCTGAATAGTTCGATAATTTCCCTTTGTGTTAATGATTTTATCGCATTTGCAACGCATGCCATCCCCCTTTTCGCGAAAGATGCACGCTGTCTGTATCAACTTGCAATGACAATCTGGATTGTCATTTTATATTTTTATTATAAAGTTTTATATCGGTGTTTTGAGGTTATTGAAAAATATCGTTTAATTGAGGTTTTAGTGTATTTATAAAAACTTTATACGTATATTTTATTTATTGTAAGAATTTGCCTTAATTATTTTTAATTAGATGTTTCGTTGTGTTGTAATAATTGATCACACCACTACATTTTTCATTTGGTCACTCCATCGGATGAATGATCAGTCAAAATTTACCATTTGAATCTAACACACTCTCTTCGCACTGTGTGTTCAAAGTATTGTAAGATTCTTTTTACATACAACATAGAGACGTTTTAATCTCGAGCTTTTCAATGGACATCAATTATGTTTTCCATTATATACCTTGATGTCCAAAAAAATAAAGAAACGAGAATTCAACCAATCGACATTTGTTTTTTTCCTTGAAACTTATTGCTTCCTTAACAATCCGAATTTTGAATTTGAATTGTATCAAACAACAATAATATTTACACTAAATTCAATTAATTTCTTGTTATTCCATTTAAAAAATATTTCCCAAAGGATGCATGCAAACACGCTCTATATTTCGCAACATTATGAACGATACCCATAGCCCTTTTATGCAAAACACTATTTGTAATAATGTTAAGTTTGAAAGACCGTTAAATGTATGCACTTGTTAATAATTTATAACACATGAGTCGGAAAATAATTATTGAAACGTTTATACAAAATACTTTAAAGCATGCTGGTGAGTAAGTGACATATCGGATATAATGCCGTCACAATTCCTCGAGTCAATCAAGACATGTTTCTTTTTTTTTGGTTTCATATAGCGTTAAGAATTATATGTTTAAAAGAAAAAAGTGCTTTAAAAACATCTGTACTTTACGAGAAAAGCTCATACAATTTCACTTTAGTTATATTGTTTTATTTATTTACCCGATAGTTTCAAATACCATATTACTCTTATAAACCCTACATTGGAATCGTTTCATAAGATTGTTCACGGAATAATGGATAAAATTGTTAAGATAATACTAAAAAAATACAATTTAGTTTCAGAAAAAGTTTAAAAATATGAGATGCGTTGTTTTGAATAAATATCTTAATAAAAATGTATTATAAGGATGTTTATTCAAAACAATGCCTATGAACGAAAATATATATGCATGTTTTTCGACTCTTACGAGAAAGTCTTTCTGTAAGGCGTAACACAAAAAAAGTATTAAAATTTTATCACTGAATTAGTTTAGGCAGTCGGAAAATTTGCATTTTAAAATAAAAATTATGATTGATTAATCAGAGTTAAAAAAATAGTCCCCCCACTGTGAAATTATTGCTTATAAGATTCTGAAAACTTTCATTAATTTCGTAGATTAAAAATCACAATCATTTAAAAGACGTCCATTTGTTAAGTAATATTAATTTCTGTAACTTTTATTCAAACAAAATAAAAAGAATTCACCCCCAGCATTTGTCGAACCGAAATTCTTTCATTCGGAAATGAGATTGTACTCTCTTATGTGTCAGGTATAAATTTGTTAAAAAATACATTTATCCTTAGCAATTTCTTCTCCGACTCCTACACGCCTATTCCATTGAGCCACTTCTACCACATTTTTCATTTGGACATGGAAATAATTAGTCAACCTTACAATTCGAAAGACGTCCAAGTGCGTTCTTTAAGGGTTTCCATCGTGATTTTTTTCTTCGTGGTTAAGGGTGTCTTTGGAGAGTTTTTGAGCTTGAAAAATGTCTGTTACATTAAAGTTTCTCAAGTGAAAATAAATAGGCATTCGTTTTAAGTGAGGGGGGAGCGATCGAAATATACCGAATAGGATTAGAGTGAAGAAAGTAAGGAGTTAAGTAAGACGTTTAAAGTAAAAACTTGAGTAACATCATAGTTTCTAAAAATTATTTCTTAAAACTATTCTAACAACAAATATTTATGTCCTCCATTGTTAAAATGGTAAGACGTCTTGTCTTACTTTTCTCAAAGGGACCCACAGTAGTTAAAGAGTTCGCCTGGCAAAAATAATGTGCGATTTTTGTATGCCTGTCCACATACGGTAATATTTTAGACTGAGTACACTAGTAGCGAAGAGCGAGACACCGATATATCTCTTGTTTCTCCTGCAGACCGTAGTATGAAATGTATGTAGAACGTGCAACAATAAACGTGTGTCCAGCGGAAGCGAGACAGCGACATGTTCTGCGCCGTTCTATACATCATAAATACAGACGCTTACAATAAACTTTCTCTTTGTTTATTCCGATCTTGACGACTTTTATTCAAACAACCAACACCCTTCTATGCAAAACACAAGTCCCTAAAATACCAAAAGTTGAATTGCTTTTCGCTTATATAGTATATCATAAAAACTGACTAGTTTATTTCTAAGATATAAATATTTCCAATTAACCATAACCAAATCAGAAGACATTTTATGAAAAAATACCTTTTGAAATCGTCTTGTAAATCGAAACATGAAGATCTTGAACTCCAATAAAAAAAAACTGAAATATAACGACATCTATCTTAAACGACCTTAAACTCAAACAGCACGGCGTCAATCTGAACCAATGACGTTTAACTAAAATATCACCGTATTGATCTCATACTCGCACTTTGATATTTAACTTATATGTATTTACATTAATCTTAACATAGATATTTAACTAAAATATCACGATATCAATCTTTTACTGAGATCTTTAATTTAAATATTACAATGTTAATCTTTACTATTGAACCTCACTAAAATATTATGATATCAATCTAAAACTTCAATAGCACGACGTTAATTTTAGCCATCGATATTTAACGAAAATATCACATTAATATTATACTCAGATTTTTAACATAAGACGATAAGTTTTTTTAACCAGAATATCACGACGCCAATAAATAGTTAATGAATACGTATCATACGAGGCGTATCCAGAAAGTAAGTGTACTGAGGCTCTCACGACCGGATGGATTTTATTTTCGACATGTTGGCTACACTTCCGTGTAGGCTGACCCTTCTCCTGCACAACGAGACCGGTTCGAGGTCAGTACGTTGAGAAGTGTCGACGCGACAAAACGTTTCGTGAAAAATGTCAAACGAATCTCCCGCCCAATGCGAAATTTTGTTAAAAGGCAAGAGTTTTTGAGGCACTGCAAACTCCATGGAGATGAATTTCTCCGCTCCATCGTTACTGGAGATGGAACTTGGGCTGCACACGACACGCCTGAAACCAAAAGCCAGTCTCAACAGTGGCGTCACACCTCTTCACCCTCCGCCAAAAAGTTCAAAATCACAATTTCAGCCAAGAAAATTATGGCATCCGTGTTTTGGGACTGTCAAGGCATAATTTTAATTGAATATATACCTCAAGGGGAGACCATCAACTCTGCAAGATACTGTGAGACCCTAAAAAAATGCGGAGGGCGATTCAGAACAAGAGGAGAGGCATGCTGACAAAGGGAGTCTGCCTGCTACACGACAATGTCAGACGGAACTGCTCGCCTCGTTTAAATGGGATATTCTGAACCATCCATCTGAAACAATTTTATTTACAAATTTCAATTCGATACACATCCGATGACTTTACCAATTATTGTGTTGTCTGACGACTCTCAATGATTTCAGCATCGAGAACATATATCATTTCTTTGTTTAATTAAAAGCATTGTTCGTGTGGTGTGCGTAGACAGAGAGGGTAGGGCAATAATATAACTGTTGTGAGGGGGAGATGCGCCCACTAAATAAATATTGTATATTAATGGAGAGTGTATGTGTGTATGTTAGTGGGTCATGAATGCAGTTTATCTCACCCTGCAAGCTGCATCCCACACTGTCAGTGCTTGTCAAACGTTTTTTGAGACAACTCTATTTGTCATTGATTTCTTTTTCTGGAACACTGTTATTAATTTATTTGTTTCTTTTATAGAACATGTTAAACTTTATCATATGAGAAGTTAAATTTAATAACTTAAAATTATTGAAATAAGTATATTGTTTATTAATCAAAGAGGAATATTCTCAGAAGGCTTGAGCATCTAGAACGAATGAATGAAGAAATAAATATACATATTATTTATAGTAAAGGCATTAACAATTTTCTTCTTCTTCTTAAACTTTCAATAGACTCAAGAGTCTGTTACTGCAGGATGGTCCTCCTGTGATGCTAAGCTCCCGCTATCTCTCCATCGTTTCGGGGGTCTCCTTGGTGGACGCCGTCCATCCGGCACCCCATGCAGAGCTATGTATGGAATTCTTGTGGAATTCATTATCTGTACATGTTGGTACCAGTATCGTCGACGCTGTCGTCTCCATCTACCACATCTTGGACCTCACAGACCTCTCGGATTGTGGTGTTCCTTACACGATCACGCAAAGTCTTCCCAGCAATAGCGCGTCGAGTTCTCATAACCGTTATCCTTAGCATACTTTTTGTCCTGACAGTGTCCGCCCTCGTTTTGATGCCATATGTGAGGATAGGTCGCACACAGGTCTTATAAATGCGTACCATGCTATCCGTTCTCATATCTTTATTCCTCCATATGATATCTCTCAGGCAGCCCGTCACAACTGCAGCTTTATCTACCTGAGGCCTTACTTCTCTGGGGAGGTCATGAGAGCTGAGCAGTTCACTGCCAAGATATCTGAACTGGATTGCTTGTTAATTAATATTGTTGAGATTTAAAGACATTGTAATTTGTTTTATCAAACACTGTTTATTTCTCTTTTTGTAACGGTATAACCCTACCGGTTTCAAGGCTTTCACCTCATTATCTTCAAGAGTCTTGTTTGTGCTCCCCTGGAGATGAGGTGAAAGCCTTGAAACCGGTAAGGTTATACCGTTACAAAAAGTGGAATAAACAAATAAGGATGTGAGCTGAAAACATATGATTTTCTCGTAGCTGGGTTCACTCTCCTATCATCGGTGGGGTAGTATCTTGATTAGGAGGATGGCGTGAGTTTATATCAGACGATTTGATAACCTCACTCTCTAAAATGTGTTTTCTTTTTTAATGCCTTAATATATATGTCTATTTTATGTTGTATGTTTACATAACATGTTGCTATCGATAAACCTATTGTTTATTTAATAAATACGAGAGTGGGAGAGAATTTGATGAGAAAGTGGGAGTGATAGGTATTGCTTAATTTAGTTACATTAAAAGTTGCTATCGATAAACCAATTGTTTATTTATTTAAAAAGAGAGTTGGAGTGATAGGTATTGCTTAATTTCGTTACATACAATAAAATGTTGCTATCGATAAACCTATTGTTTTTTTATTTAATAAGAGAGTGGGAGTGGTAGGTATTGCTTAATTTCGTTACATAAAATGCTGCTATCCAATTGTTTATTTATTATAAGTCACTCTGTTCAGAGAAGAAAAGTGAATTTTTTTCAAACAAGGTTTTCAAAAAGTTTGAGAATCATTTTATTTCAAATAAAGAAGTACATATAACGTGGCAGGGGCTTCTCGGACCGCATGAGGGTAGCGGCAGACAGCGCCGGTTCACACGGCTGGGCTCGCAACGCAGATAAGTGTGAAATTAACACGTACACTTTTGTTTACTATTGTGCCCTCCAAACACTTGTTTGATCTGACAACAACTTCATGTAACACTTCAGCGACTCTTTTATCCTGACGTTTTAAAACACGAGTAGAATAAATGTGGTAGATATATGCGCCTTAAGAAGAATATCTAGTAATACAGTGTAAGAGTATGAAGGAATAAGGGATAACTGTTAAAACATATATTTTATGTACAATTAAGACAGCTGTTGATTAGTACAATTTTTAAAAGTATCTTATACGTACAGGCAAGACAGACGATTATGATAAGTGCGATTCAGACATTTTTTTATAAGTTTATTAAAGATAGACTGTCAAAATTATGTTATAATTGTTATAAATATGGTGCAAGTACAATTAGGACATATTGTGAGAAGTAAAGGGTCTTTAAAATTGAGCGGTTTATTTAATTCTTGGATAAAACACAGATGGCGTCGCAAACTTGCCTGGGTCTTGTGACATTTGAGAAGTGTAATGTATGATATTTATAAAAATGAAGTCGTATATAATACAACTACGCGTTCAAATTATTAAATTATTTTATGTATTGTAATCTCCGAAAACGGTGATGTTAATTGGCCACCAAGATCATGTGATCTGACACCGTTGAACTATTTTCTTTGGGGTTACGTGAAACACCAGGTCTATAAAAATGACCCCCAATCAATTCCTGAGCTGAAGGACGAAATTATTCGCGTTATTGGTGAGCTAGAATCGCAATTAAGCCAAAATGTCATCGAATTTTTTTTACAAAAGAGTAAACATCTGTTGAGTTGCAAGAGGTGGACATTTGGCAGATATTTTTATGTGTTTAAATGTCATACATTATACTTCAATGACCAATAAAAAGTTTTTTGAAATCAAAGCAAGTTGTGTATTTTATTCAAGAATTAAAAAAAATATTTAAAAAATAGCTCAATTTGAAAGACCCTTTATGTTATAAGTAGTGAAAAGATAGATTGTTAAAAGTTTATTAAAATTATAGTTAAGACATTGTAATAAATATAATTGGTATTAGTGTGTTACTGGGCAGACAAGAAATTATGTTATAACTATTATAAGTACAATTGTTATAAATATGTTAGAAGTACAATTAAAATATGCATTTATGTTATAAAAACAGATAAGAGAGATTGTAAGAAGTTTGATGGAAGTATAATTTAGGCATATTGTTAGAAGTATAATTGTTGTATCGAAAACAAAGATTGCTATAAGTGTGTTATCAGGCAAACTGTACAATTAAGGCAGATGTTACAAGTGTAATTAAGTCTGGATATGATTCAAACACCTTGAGATAATGAGTTGCGAAAGACTTACAAAGGTAGTAAAGAGCGAGTAACAGATAGATAGACGAATGAATTAAACCGAAAATTAATTAAAGTAAAAGTATGAGAAGAAGTTGAGATAAAATTTCTCTGTTGACATAGAAATATTTGAAAATGTGTTTTCTTTATCTACCCAAATAAAGACGTGTGGTGAAGCAATGCATCTTAAAATGGACAAATTAGAATACAAGTCAATTGATATAATTCTTTCAGGCATTAACCTTCCCCTTTTTGAGCTAAAAAAAATCCACGCGTTCCGGTGCTGCGTATCCAATATACTCGTACATCAACATACATGTAAAAATGAGCGATTCAAAATCGTAAAAATAAGAATATTTATTGCCAATTGCTTAAATTAATTAAATTTGAAGTCAAAAGTGATAATAATTGAACCTTAATTGCTAAAAACATGAAAAACACAGCGGCCGACGTTCACAAAACGGGCTAAGTGACCATCTCAAATGAATGCCCAAAAGATACTGAAGCGAGCGAACTGAGATATACCGAAGTAGAGTGAGAGTGAGACGTGAATAGCGTCGCTTCCTCACCCATAGCGGGTTTTTTAGAATGTATATACGTACATCACACGATTGATTGTATTGGTGAATTTATTCCCGATTTTCACAAAATATCTCTGATGTGGCCGGTAAGTGCTAATTATTTTAATATTATTTTTTCATTCAATCATTTAATGTATTATGGAGGAATACCAATCTGATATTATAGAGATATTTAAGTTTTTAGAAGCAATGTATGATAGTTACACATCACAGGGAAGGAAGGGTTAATGACGAACTACGAGCCCCCACGATGCCTACGTACCAATAGGCTATCTTGCCGTAACTCTCCTTGTAAATTATCGAATGACGAGTGTTTAGCTTGAATTTGTCGATTTTTATTGTATTCCTTCAGAATTGATATTTTTTTCGCTACATAACATACTAAGCACACAACATTGTTTTAATTATATAGGTAAATGTCTTGTCCATTTGCTTTGAAACGTACGATTCTTTTCAAACATTTTTTCGCTGACTCCATAACAAGCACAACATTAACACAAAACAACAATAGCGTTGATAAAAAAAACTCAATTTGTCGATTTTTATTGTATTCCTTCAGAATTAATATTTTTTTCGCTACATAACATACTAAGCCCACAACATTGTTTTTATTATATAGGTAAATGCAGTCTTGTCCATTTGATTTGAAACGTACGATTCTCTTCAAACATTTTTTCGTGACCCCATAACAAGCACAACATTAACACAAAAAAACAATAGCGCAAAAATAACTCAAATTCACAAAGTTAAGAATATTTTTTTATGCATCGAATATATTTAACGTACGCGCACGAACTCTCAAGAAACAATATACCGAGTGTTTGAGATTATGGGACGATCGAAAGTGTGGGATTCCACAAAATACTCCCTGAGACTAAAGCCCGCTATATCAGACAATCCATCGTCATCGATCCGTCTGACGACGGAAGACACCAGAGACAATGAAACCATTGCCTGAATTACAAAAAAAAAATTCTTGTCGGAACACATGTTTAAGCTAGCTAAAATATGTTAAGTATACGAGCACGATACAATGCGTTTGCATTGCATTCGAACATATTTTTTTTAATACGTTAACTTTTAAATTTTTATTCTAACAGGTACGTAAATATATGAAACCAGAATTTGCTCATAGGTGGCTGTAGTTATCAATATAGTGACTATCAAACCGCGTCATTGGCGCCTTTTTCTTGTGTTTACATTTGTCAAAGACTTGAAACTCACAACAATACAAGTTTAATACAACTACATATGTTTTCATAGCGTTGAACATGTCTGTTTTTGTGCCTGAAAACTACGATTTACGGACAGCATTGATTTTCTATTACCATTTGAAGAAAACTGCTATAGAATCGCATTGAATGCTTGTCGAAGCTTACGGTGAGCATGCTCTTGGTAAACCACAGTGCTTTGAGTGGTTTAAAAACTTCAAAAGTAGCGATTTTGACGTGATAAACGAAGAACGTGGAAGAACACCGAGAAAGTTTGAATACGCCGAATTGCAAGCATTGTTGGATGAGGATGACGCTCAAACGGAACAACAACTCGCGGATCAATTAAATGTGACACAAGAAACCGTCTCCATACGTTGGAAAGATCCAGAAGGTGTGAAAATGGGTTCCACATGAACTGAATGAAAGACAGCAGGAAAACCGAAAAACTATTTGCGAAGTGCGGTTTGCCAGGTACAAAAGAAAATCATTTCTCCATCGAATTGTGACTGGCGATGAAAAATGGATATATTTCGAGAATCCTAAGCATAAAAGATCATGGGTAACTCAAAGCAAACGAGTGACATCGATTGCAAGGCTAAATCGCTATGAACAGAAGACAATGCTCTGTGTTTGGTGGGGTCAAAAGGGTGTTATCTATTATGAGCTGTTAAAACATGGCGAAACCGTTAATACTGAACGCTACCGACAACAAATGATGGATTTGTGCTGGGCCCCAGAAAATTATCCCGCGGACCACGGGTTGCTTGCACATCCCTGCCCTAAATTATGAACGATCACGTGGGGCTAGGACTTGATTTCTGTCGTTCATGAACGTATTATAAATTCTTAAAGGTTTTATAATTAATAATCAATTTAATTAAACTGACAAGACACCAAATGTGCATATATAACCCGCATACCCGTAAAATAGGGAGCTTAGGGAGGAAACAAAGTAAGTAATTTTAAGAGTTATTTAATTTTATAACCCCGTAACAACTCATATTCGGATACCTTTTTCAAATAAATTACTTATAATTTGACTAATCTCCTTTAATAAATCAGCTTTATTCCATCTACCATTAATTCAGCGATAATGCCCCCCATAAAAGCCACCTCCGATCACGTCCTGATCACCGAAGAAATATTGCAGATACATAAAGCCTTAACCCATCCCCTGCCTTCCCGAAGTGACCTCATATTTTAAATAATTATTATCTTTCGCGAAGTAAATCTTTTCGTAAGATTTATTTTAAAAAATATTTTCAAGAGTAATTTGAAATATTTGGATGGATTATCCGAGAGTTAAATTTTAAGGGTTTTTAACCTTTTTCAGCGAGGAAGAATGCTAAAAGGTATGTTGTTTTATCAAACTTTAAATAAATTTTTCCTAACTTTTTGATTTCTAGTTAATAATTAAATCCCATTAGAATTTCAAAATTAAATTTCACTTAAACATAATACGAATATCATAATTTGTTTAATCAAACCCTGTTTATTCCACTTTATATGATGGTATAACTCTACTGGTTTCAAGGTTTTTACCTCATCATCATCAGCACAAAAAAAAGACTGTGCTCCCTTGGTGATGAGTCAAAAACCTTGAAACCAGTAGGGTTGTAGCGTTATGTTAAGTGAAATAAAAAGTGTTTGATAAAACAAATTACAGTGTTTTTAAACCTCCACAGTATTAATAATGCCTTAACTACAAAGAATATAAAACATAGCTTAATCTACATTTGTAGAAATCATACGCTTAATCTTAAGTCAAATTTAGTATTATCACCTATGGAGATATCTCTCTCCCTGGCTCCATCCCAACTCATTGTCTGCGAAGACTGTTGGGGTCAGCTCTCCTCGTCCTCAGGTTGTATGCTCTTCTGTCCCGGACTAAGTCCCCCAGGCCGTGCCCCTGCATCAGGTTATCTTTTTGCACCACCCATGAATTCTTTGGTCTTCCTCTGGTTGTTATTCGAGGAAGATCCATGGAGATTGCCTGGTTCACAATGTGATCGGGTGCTCTGCGTCCAACGTGCCCATACCATCTCAATCGCCTCTCATCCATCTTGCTGTTGATGTCTGTAACATCCAGGCTTCCGCGAATGCGTGAGCTTCTTATTTTGTCTCTTAGGGACACACCAGCTGACCATCTTAGCATGCGCATTTCAGCAGTTTCTAGTTGCCTAGAGTAAGATTTATACTATACATCGTCCAGCATTCGGAACCATAGAGGAGTGCGGGTCTGACAATCGTTTGGTATACTTTTCCCTTTAACTTTACTGGCATTTTCGGATCACATAGAACTCCCGTCATTGATCTAAACTTCATCCATCCCACACTAATTCTATGTGTTACATCTGCTGCACATCCTCCATCGCTATGGATGAGTGACCCAAGATACTTAAAGGAGTCACAATTCGGTAATGTTTCTCCGTCCATTTGCATTACGGGAGTGACAGCATTTGTGTTCTCGAATGGTTCCTATGGAGATATCTACAAAGGTTTATTTGTAGTTCGTCTTCCCTTTGAAAGTTCTTTCCTTTGTTCTTAACAAATGTGTGTTTCTAAACATTTGGAGCATGAACATTAAACTTGTATAGAAAGATACCTTTTTAATATTATTAAATTCCAAAAGATTTTCTAACAAGGTCATATATTGAGAGGAGAAAAATACAATTTTTTTTTATTAATAATGATGGAAAAAAATGAGAATCGACGCGGGATAGGTAGAAGAAGCTCGTCGTGGTTATGTAACATTTCCCAATTGACAGGTATCCAAAGAGCTCAGAAGCGGTTTCGTACCACCAAGGATTGAGATAATTTCTCAAGAGTGATTGGCGATGCCTGGGGACTGGGCACAGCACATGAAGAAAACGAATTAAAGATGACATCTCAGTGTTAATTTCTCTATCGGTTTCAGTCATGAAACTCACGTCCTTTCACTTATTTTTGTATACATATATGATCGGAAAAAAAGTAAAGCCTCTTTTTTAAGCAGTTATTTCTAAATCTGCCCCTTTCAAGTGTAAGATGATATTTATTGAGTTGAGTGTCATTCGATTTGAATATCTTATATAATATTTTAATGACATGTATTATACAATTATAGAATAACCCACAACTGAAAACGTTGACTGATCATGATAGGGGTGTTTGTTATTTTTCCAAACCATGGTTTATTGTTTTTCAACTTTTATGTTAACCTTATACTTAAATTATTCAATGTAGTACTAAGTTTTGTCAATACAGAATGTCAGATTTTTCTTTCGAGACATAAATACAATTATTTTGGGTTTTTATACTTCAAACGTTTTCTTCTTTCAAAATATCTTAATCCAACCGAACTGCTCTCAATTTTCCTCGTCCACAAATTCTTATCATGATTGCGTTGTGGATATATTAAATGCAGAGGAAATTCATAAGTTAAATGCAGACAAACCATACTTTTTTCTATCGATGATGCCAAATTCTTACATATCAGTAGTAACGGAAATAAATTGGACAGATTAGAGGCCCTACAAATTTCTAAGTCAGAAGTACTTCGATCCGAACATCTGGTAAATACATATATTCCAAAAATTTCTCATCTCCTGGCCAAAATCGTCCCATGCCTCACTTACCCTTCAGTCCCCAACCCGAACGTCAACAACCGTTGAAGCGTGTATATCGGTGCCAGTTTGAACAGAATTTAGTATTGTTTCTGCTCCCCTGAAGATGAGGCAAAAGCCTTGAAACCGGTAGTTATACCGTTACAAAAAAAAGTGGAATAAACAGTGTTTGATAAAATAAATTACAATGCAGACGAACTGTTATTCTGCAAAATAAATGTTGATGAATGCTTGGGACTCTTATCGGATTACCATCAGCCACGGACCCAGGCGGGAAAGTACGAATATGTCGCTCGTATATCTACGCTAAGTGTGTCATGAATGTTCTTTACCGAACTTTTACACCTTTCTTCACATATTGGAGATGGGATTATATTTTCAGCCAGCACCTCCCCCTTTCCGAGGATACGGCCAATTTGCTGATGTTAAAGTAAAATATCTGCTATATACTTTATTTTAAGTAAAAATAATATCCAGCTCGACGCAACCTTTGTGAACAGATTAAACATTTATAAAGAGAAAATATTATCGTGTTTTTTTTTTCATTTTATCAAGAAAAATATGAAATTTTATTTTTGAGACAAAAACACACTTCCCAAAGGATTGGTATACGTAAAAAATAAGATTTCTTGTGAACATAATTCATATTTTTCATTCTTTTTATAAGAATAGAAAGCAAAAAAATTCGTTCAACTGACTTTTGATTTGAGTTATTTATTTTGTGTTGAAATTTTGAAAGATTTTATGGAATAACTGAATGGTTTTACTTAGATATTGAATGAATAAATGGTAAAGAATGTGGTTACAATACTCATTGAATAACGGTAATAAGAAATATAATTTTCTGACTAATGAACACAGCATTATTAAGACTCTGTGATAAAAAGTAACCAATAGGTTTTATTCAAAATATTGGAAATACGAACATGAAAATATCTGTGAAAATAAGTACATAAATAAATCAAATATCTTTGCAAATGGAATTATTAATTCTTAAATAATTAAGAGCTGTATTGTCAAACATTTATTTTAACAGTGATTTTTTTTCATCTTTAGCGTCTCTCTCATACAAATAAACTAAGTCGTCAAATGTTCAAGACGGTATTAAAAAATATAATTAACATTGGAAATTTTGTTCAACTTAAGCATCTTTCTTGTTCTAATGAACTGACTCGCAATATGTTAAGGACGGTATTGTTAAATGTTTCTTTGAACATTGAAAATTTTGTTCATATTTGGCAACACTCTCATACTAGCGAACAAACTAGTTACGAGTAGATGTTATTGTAATTACGGTATTGTAAAACATTGGAAACTGTATTCATCTTTGGCATCTCTCTTGTGGTAAAAAACTGACTCGTTTAATGTTAAGGACGGTATTGTAAAACATTTCTTTGAACATTAAAATTTTGGTTCATATTTGGCATCACTATCATACTAACGAACAAACTAGCTAATGACGGTATTGTAAAACATTTCTTTGAACATTAAAAATTTTGTTCATATTTGGCCTCACTCTCATACTAGCGAACAAACAAGTTACGAGTAGATGTTAATGATGGTATTGTAAAACATTTCTTTGAACATGGAAAATTTTGTTCATATTTGGCATCACTTTCATACTAGCGAACAAACTAGTTATGAGTAAATGTTAATGACGGTATTGTAACACATTTCTTTGAACATGGGAAATTTTGTTCATATTTGGCATCACTCTCATACAAGCGAACAAACTAGTTACGAGAAGATGCTAATGACGGTATTGTAAAACATTTCTTTGAACATGGAAAATTTTGTTCATATTTTGCATCACTTTCATACTAGCGAACAAAGTAGTTACGATTAGATGTTAATGACGGTATTGTATAACATTGGAAATTTTATTCATTTTTAGCATTTCTCTTGTGCTAATAAACTGATTCGTTCAATGTTAAGGACGGTATTGTAAAATATTTATTTTAACACCCGAAATTTTCCTCATCTTTTGCATTTTTCTCATACTCGTAAAAATTTACTCGTTAGATGTCAAAGACGGTATTGTGAAATATTTATTTAAACACAGGAAATTTTGTTAACTTTGGCATTTCTCTCACACTAATGAACTGACTTACTAGATGAACACCAAAATCATGTTGTCTTTAAAGAAATTAAAAATATTTATGGCCATCTTAGATATAGTAAAAAATATGGCTATCTGAGGATAAAAGCAAATTTACATTAAAAATAGAAAAAAAATCATCGAGATAATTGAGGGTAGATTGGCTGACTTCAAAGATATACTAGGGAGGCGGTATACTGATGTATGGAAAGACAAGGAGTGTGTTAACTTGATGGAACATTTTTTCGTCATTTGTTAGGAAACACAAAATGTCCTGTAGGAGGTAAGCATATCTATTGATATTTTTATTGTACGTGTTGCTGCCTTAGAAACACGTCTATAGACGGAAATTATCGCCATGTACGGCGCGCTTTAGGAAAGCAAACAATACGTCAGTGACTTGGTAAGATCTATTTGCTGTTTTGCACTGCATCTGCAGAAGGCTGAGTGTTAAAGAATAAACAAGAGTCAGCATAGAAAGATAAGCTATGTCATTGCCGGAAAAAATAAACTCATTTAATTATCTCAAAAAAATAAATAATCACAAAACATTTGCACACATAAATGGCGCTGTCGTTGTGAAGGTCAACTCAGAACAAGCAATACCAGCACTTCAACAACTTCTGGAAATATAACGACCAGAGGTAACGCCAGCCTCGAAACAGTTATCACGCCCATGAAAGCAGTATAGTAAGTTGATTACGTTTGAATTTACAGTTCATCTGAACTCCGGTGAACAAAGTCGAGAGCATAGCTCATATACTGGATAAATCTGAGTCTCCGCATTTATGCTCGAGCAGTGCGGCATCCACGGATCCTTATCCAAGATACTGTATTTATATTGTTGTTTATATCCAAACTGAACATCTGTTGAACAGTTATTTCCCAAAAATCTCTCCGCTCTTGGCCGAAATTGTCCCATGCCTCCCTCGCCCCTCAGCCTCCAACCGTTGAAGCGTGTATATCGGTACCAGTTCGAACAGCATTTATTATTGTTTGCGCTCCCCTGAAGATGAGGTGAAAGCCTTGAAACCGGTAGGGTTATACCGTCACAAAAAAGTAGAATAAACAGTGTTTGATAAAAATAAATTACAATGTATTTATATTGTAATTTGTTTTATCAAACACTGTTTATTCCACTTTTTGTAACGGTATAACCCCACCAGTTTCAAGGATTTCACCTCATCATCAGGGGAGCACAAACAAGACTGAACTCTGTTTGAACTTGTACCGAGACATACGCTTCTAACGGTAAGCATTCGAGTTTGGGACTGGGGGCTGAAGGAGGCATGGAACGACCTCGGTGAGCAGCGGAGAGATTCTTGGGATATATGTGTTTGTCAGATGTTCACCTCGATGCACTGACTTAGGAATTTCTAAGGCCTCTACACAGTGTTTGATAAAACAAATTACAATGTCTTTAAATCTCTCGACAATGTTAATGCCTTAACTGTAAATAATACAATAATGTATTTATATTCTCTCGCAGATGACTGGATTCCATGATGACGATAACCTTTAATATGAACCCCTATTATAGATCACTATAGAAAAATGTTTTATATTTATTTATTTAATTAATGACTCAACTGTGTCTTTATATACAAATGAACATGTAACAGGTTATGAAGTACTTAAAATTATTGACAAATAATACAAAACAATATCTTAAACTAACATGAAGATACAAAAAGCATTAGTAATAAAAAAAATCAGTCACTCTTTTAAAATTATTTAATAATTATATGTATATTTAGGTTCAATATATGTTATGTATGTATAACACGAAATATTACCAAACTTCACCAAGCAGACTTACGTAATTGTCGAAGACTTATTTTACAGAGGTAAATAACTCAGATTGGTTTTTAGTGGAATAACGCATACATAGAACAAATATTGGATTTTTAGAGAATTTTGTGGGAATTTTATGGATAGATATTGAGATATAGAAAACACATGGCCTCATTAGTAGAACGAGATGCAAGCAGCTTTGCAGAATTAAAACCTTCCTACATGTTGATGCAGGGTTACTCAAATCCAGAGGCAAAGTATTGTCCTTAATGTTTTGTTTATATTACGTTATTTATATTAATAAAGGAAGTTAATAGCTTTTTCTAAATATTGTGATATTCTGGCAAATGCTATAAATACTTATATTTAAAATATCTAAAGTGTTGCAAAACTCGTTTCCAAGTATTTGCATACGAATTATAGATCAGTTGATTTTACAATAAATTATATTTCGTAAAATATACAATGTGTCTCTCTACAATATTTAAAAAAAATATTAGTAGTAAGTGCTTCATTCATTAAGAAAGACAAATATTCCAAAAATAAAACAATTTAAATTATTTAGATTAAAAGCAAATATAAAGTTACAACAACATAATAAAACAATTAAAATAACACATAAGTTTTGCAAAAACATAATCTCTCGAAAATACAGAAAATATACGATATATTACATACAGTTATTAATTAATAAGATACGGGATCGTCTCAAGACAGCCAGCCTGTATTGCAGCACACCGAGCCTCACTTTTAAAATTCACGTGGGAATATAAGTAAGTGCATACATACAAAAAAAATAGTTATAAAAAATATTCAACAAACATCAAAATGTTTTATACCTAACAGTCTATTTTAGTCACAATGATTGCCCAATTTTTTTTTTAATCATCTCAACAAATAAATAATAATTAAAAGGTCTGTGTCGCTTAACCAAAGCATTCTTTTACTTTCACTTGATACCTTTCATCGTGAATAATTTGGTGGTTCGGATATGTAGAAGAACGTGGCCTGGAGACAACGTTGAATTCATCCCCATCAATCGAGCCTTCGTGCTAAGAACTACTGGAATTGGCACGTCACTCTCGGTTCCCCATTGACCGTGTTGACAATACACTATTGTTACCTAATGAACTATTTTACTGGACTAAGACATTTTATTTATTATTTCGTTTGGGTACTTGAGACTCCCGGTTAGAAGTCAAGCGTTTTACTAACAAGACCACGGAGATCGTCGGACTGCTTTAATACAGCAAAAGATATCTGTAATTTATGGTGAATTTATCGTTTTGAATTTTTAAACAATATGGCTTAGTATAATTTAGTCAATATGGCTTAATATCATTAAGTCAATATGGCTTAATATCATTTAGTCAATATGGCTTAATATCATTTAGTCCATATGGCTTAATATAATTTAGTCAATATGGCTTAATATCATTTAGTCAATATGACTTAATATCATTTAGTCAATATGGCTTAATATCAATTAGCCAATACGCCTTAATATAATTTAGTCAATAAGGCTTAATATCATTTAGTCAATATGGCTTAATAGCATTGAGTCAATATGGCTTAACATCATTTATTAAATATGGCTTAATATAATTTAGTCCATATGGCTTAATATAATTTAGTCAATATGGCTTAATGTCATTTAGTCAATATCGCTTAATATCATTTAGAGAATATGGCTAAATATCATTTAGTCAACATGTATTAATATAATTTAGTCAATATGGCTTAATATCATTTAGTCAATATAGCTTAGTATAATTTAGCCAATACGCCTTAATATCATTTAATCAATAAGGCTTAATATTATTTAGTCAATATGGCTTAATATCATTTAATGAATATGGCTTAATATCATTTAGCCAATATGGCTTAACACCATTTAGTCAATATGGCTTAATACAATTTAGTCAATATGGCTTAATATCGTTTAGTCAATATGGCTTAATATCATTTAGTAAAGAAATGGTATTATACGAGTATAACACACCACGTACACCAATTAAATTAAAAAGATCGAGGACTATTTAAACAGCTGAAAGGTGTTTAACACTGTAAGTCCGATAGAAAACAATTGTATTGAGTTTCAATTGAGAAAATATCTCAGTTCTCTCTTCTGTATTGCTAACATTTTTACTTGCTCTAATATCAAACAAGTGTACGTAATAATGCTAAAAAGCCAAATGCCTTTTCCGATACTCGCCCCAGCACGGAAGTCTTGTTTAAGATTCAATCGAGTCGGAACGCCTTCAATAGTTTCCGATTGCCTCTCCGAGGAGCAGGGAGGTGTCTGCTGAAAGGAAATATTCTCCTTAACCCGTGTATCTTGTCACTTCCTCAGGACGAGGATCACTTTGGAACAATATCTTTCCTTTTTTATCTGAGCTTTCTCAACAATGGTTGCGTAATTAATTAAAAAAATAAATAGATCAGTAAATGCACGGATTAAGGAAGTGTTTTAATAAATTAAAGTAGTACTTCATCAGATAATGGAAGAGTTACAAGGGATGTTGAAAGGTTGGTACCGATAGGAAACCAAGTCAATGGGGCTTCAAAACATATACCTAGTTCTGCTATATATTTTGTTTCTCATTATTAGACGAATAGTTAAAAAACTACAATTTATAATTTACAAAACATCAAGTGTTTAAACTTAGGTAACAAAGTCAATTGGGCACTATAACCTATAAACACTACCAAAATATGCTGATGATAGCCCACAAAAGTATTTCGGTGTCATATTTGATGAATGTGGATGAAACGTGGACGTGGAAACATGAAGAAAAGTATGGTTGGATCAAGCGAATAAAATTCTGAAAGAAGGAAAAGTATTATAGAAAGTGAGAGGCATTGAAGAGGATGTATGAGTTCACGAATGTTGAAGAGGCAAAGTATGTGTATCGAGTTAGAAAAGTACGGTCTTTTGTCATCTCTGCCTACTACTTAGAGAGAGACCGCATGATAGTATGTATGTATGTTTGTATAAATACTAGTGGAAATACATTATTCGAAATGTATAACCTTTCGCTTTAACATAGGCCTTTAATCGAGCTGGCCGCTCATCTAAGACGGTACGCACAGTTTCTTACGGAAAAGTGTCCACAGATGTACGTTTGAAGTACTTTATAATGGGATATTTTTTAAGCAAACACCTTCTGCTCGTATACTGACCTAAAGTAATATCCAGATAATTGAGATCTGGGCTGCCAAAAGGCTATTCCGAAGCACTAATAAACGCTGGAGCATTGTTTGCTAACCTTTCCTTAATGTTTAAGCAAAGTAATCAATGTCGATATGGCACTAAAACACACATACTCGAGTCGTACAGTATCAATGTCTGCCAAGATAATGCCATAGTTCACAAAAGTATTTGAGTACCAACTTCGATGCATGGGGGTGATACGTAGACGTGGAACAGTACTTTAAAGAGCCTGCTAAATGCTGTAGAAATGTTTGCATTTAGAAAAATTGGGTCGACAATGTATGATATAATATGATATGAAGTTATCAGAGATGAAAGTAAATTAAAGATCGTTGTGTTGAGCAAGATTAAGAAGAACACTTTTAAATGGTTTGGGCATGTAGAACGAATGAATGAAGCAAGACTAACAAAATAAATATATAGTTCTAATGTGAGTGAAAAAGCGTGGTAGAGGTAGACTAAAGAATGTATGGTGGATCGAATACATGATATTTTGAAAGATGGAAATGTAAAAAGCAGGCGAAATATGTGTGTCGCAATCAGAATGCCTGGTGCT
This sequence comes from Odontocerum albicorne, assembly GCA_949825065.1. Lineage (NCBI taxonomy): Eukaryota > Metazoa > Arthropoda > Insecta > Trichoptera > Odontoceridae > Odontocerum > Odontocerum albicorne. Next base: position 50,028,685 of record OX463842.1, on the reverse strand, counting down.
CTCTCCTCTTTGCTTATCCCGACAGGGAGACGGGTGATGGTATGTTTATTAGACTGGTGAGTTACTATGGACTACCTACAAGCAAATTGCCTGTGGTCTATTGATGGAAAGATTTCAATATCAATAAAATAATTTATACTAATGCTTAAATATTTGGGTACACTTTCGATGTAGGTGGTCTATAGTAACATGCCATAAGTCTGATATACCATAAACACTGGTTTCATTGTAAACTCGGATCATTTTACCTAAAGAGAGCCGCGGTATATGTGGTAGAAACATGTGTAGCGGAGATAAATGTCATTAGTGCAATAACAAATTAAATTTTTTTTTTATTTTACACATGACAAAAAATATACATCATTAGCAAAAAAACAACAGGTAATTTAATTCGGACACACGATTTTAATGGATCTAGGTTTGTTGCCTTTCATTTGTCGTGTCCGCAGTAAACTAAGCTTTTACCTGTATCTTACTGAGGACATATACAATAGCATGAAAAAATAATTCGATACTTCTTTCTGATGTTGAATTATATAAAACTCCGTTGCACATTCGCATCAACCTGACAAACAGTGACACTCAATTATATATGCATACATCACGCGAAATCAAACTCCTCACACTTCATCACTCCAGACAGACCAAAAACATTCACCCCACAATGTACCGCACATAATTATAAAAGTAAAAGACCAAAATATAACTATACAAAAATAAAAATCACCACTCAAGAGCTCAGACAAACCTCTTCCACAAGTAATTCCTCTTGCAAGCCCAAGTACTCAAACTCCTGTCGCAATAACAACCACGCTCCGATCGACTGCCTTAACTGTTTTCCTCCATTTACCTTTATTGAATTCGGCACCCCATTGTATATCATGGGAGCTAAATAGGCATATTGCCTTTGGACAAAAGATGTTTTAACCCTAGGGATGGTGAACATTTGATCAGTTGCCATGTGTGTCATGTGTCTCTGCTGAGTCTACATCTTCCCTTCCTCTCGATGATAGTGCCAGATAATGGATTTGAAATATAAATTAGCTATGTTCAGGACCCGATACTCCCTGAAAAGATCCGTTGTGGGATACCGGGCAGGAAGTTTACTAATTATTTTTATAATCAATTTTTGGTAACAAAGGAATTACTGTTTTATATATTTTAAAAGTCGGCAACTATTTTCAAACATCTGTTAAAGATATAGGCTGATATCAAAACTTTTCGTTTCATTCCATTACTAGAAACGAATTATTATTTCATAGAACTGAGAGAACAATATACTTGTTATCATAAAAAAAGTTTTCAAATAAATGTATAAATTAATCATATGTTATAATGATCGTTTACTGCAAACAAAAAAGTTGAAGAAACATTGGTTAAGAAACAATGTGCTATGCCGTTAGTACTAGCCTTATAACAATGTGTATACATCCTCAGTTGCTTCTCCAACTTTTTATCGGTCGTTTGTTCTAACGATTGTTACCGGTTGTTTTTATAACAGTTTCATTCATTAAGGCCCGTGCACACGGATACTATTCAGTTACGGGGAGACACAGCACGGGGCAATTATTGAGTGGGGACAATTGTTGTTATTTCAAAAGTTTGCAACAAAACTAATTGAATATTCCGTAGAAAGCGATCTCCGGGAATGACGGTTTATAATTAAATCTACAAGATAACATCTAACGTTACGTTCGGAGAATTCTAAACGAGTATTTCATCCATGAAAAATTCTCCCTCAAAAGTTTTGTGCTGAATCTATGTTCTGAATAACAAAATATTTGTCTCATTGTTTAAATTTACATTATATTTTAAGGAATTTTTTTTTGAAGTCTCTACTTTTACAATAATTGTTTTTTTTTTTAATTAACATATTCAAACCAAGCGATATAAGGATGTTGTAAAATAATGATTCACATCAGCGTATTTGTGTATATTTTGATGTATAATATTGAAACGTGCTGTCAATTTTGGACTGAATTAGAAATGAACACTTTAAGGATGACTGTGAGCTAACAACTGACATTTTAAGAGTGTGGGGTAAAAAACAGAAATATGGGGTGGTTTGGACATGATGAGTGTTGAATGGATGGCTGGCAAAAGATTGATTAAACAAATTAATAGTGCAAGCATGAGTGAATCATGGTAGAGGACGACTGAGAAAAGTGTGATGCGATTTTGAAAGAAACGCAAATGCGATTTTGAAAGAAGAAAAGGGAATGTGTACAAGAAACTGAGATAAGTGTATAAAATATGTGTTTTGAAGTATTCGCGGTTATTTGTATCGGTTGTAAAGGGGGCGTCTTTGTTCCAGGCCTATGTTTTTTTTTAATAACTTTTAAATGAAACATATTTTATATTTAATTGATGAATTATATGGTCTTAACCATTATATACGGAATATAATGTCGGTCAAGTGGCCGTCTCTGGCCGTGGCGCAAACGCGAGCTCTTTCAAGCACATTTTTCATAACATTCTCACAGACTTCTGTTGTTATTTCAGCAATTTATTTTCGTTGTAATTTATTTTTAACAAACACTGTTTATTCCACTTTTTTGTGACGGTATAACCCTACCGGTTTCAAGGCTTTCACCTCATCTTCAGGGGAGAGTCTTGTTTGCGCTCCCCTGAAGATGAGGTGAAAGCCTTGAAACCGGTAGGGCTATACCGTCACAAAAAAGTGGAATAAACAGTGTTTGTTAAAAATAAATTACAATGTCTTTAAACCTCGACAACGTTAATGCCTTAACTATAAACAATAATTTCTTTTCGTATGTTGTCCTTAAGCATCGGAATAGTGGTTGGTTTGTTGGTGAACATATTTCCATTTAATTATCTCCATAAGAAATAATCGGGGGCGGTCAAATCAGGGGATCGTGGATGCAAGTCGATATCACCACTTTTTGACATTATTCGACCGGGAAAAGTTTCTCGCAAAATTTGCATCGTAGCATGATTTGTGTGTGATGTGGAACCGTCCTGTTGGAACCACATGTTATGTAGGTTCAATTGATCATATTCGGGTACAAGAAAGCTTACCAACATGTCACGATAGTGATCACCAGTAACTGTTACAGTATTGCATCTAGCATCCTCAAATAAATATGACCCAATGATGGCGCCTGCCCAAATGGCGTACCATTCAGTCATTCTACGAGGGTGTAATGGTCGTTGGTGTATAAATTGAGGATTTTCAGTGCTCCAATAGCGGCTATTCTGTTTACAACCCAAGCACTCCAATCTCACCGCCATTTATGGTCATTTTCCTGTAGCTCATGTGTCAATTGAATTTTATACGGATAAAAATGCAAATCTCTTTTGACATTTTTTAACAAACGTGATGGAGACATTCCCAATTTTTGTGCACGGACGTTCACCAACACTCTGTCTTTCTGTATCAATATTTTCTAGCGTACGTTGGCTACGTTGTCGCCCAGACTTTGCTTTATCTTCCAGTGTATGCAAATTTTCAAAATTATTCATTACACGCTGGATGATTGACTCGCTTGGCACATTATTTAAACCAAAAAAAATACACAATTTTCTTCGCGTATTCACAATTGAACAATTATTTAAATAAAAAGGTTCTAATAACTTCAACATATTGTAGCAGAGTAAGATGCTCCATAATAAATTGTTATTGACCACTCTTTACGATTGTCCAATATAAACTGTCAAATAATAGCCAAATCAAAATGGTAAGGAAACAAAATCGATCTGGAACATAAAACGCACCCTGTATTGTTAAGTTTATTTAATGCGGGAACCAAGTGATACATGGTGAGCTCTTATAAAAGGCAAGACAAACTTGTAACAACATTGTACAAAATACATTCAGAGCATTGTGACACATTCAATATAGTGAATATGAAATGTACACACATATCAACATGTATAAGGTATTTTGAAGTATTGTACCGCGTCGTTTGATGTAGAAGAGGTTTAGGAAGTATTTCGTAATAATAGAGTTGGCCTCTTTGTCCTTCCTACGTACGATGATATATAGTCGTATGTATTAAATATCCATATATCAATATTCAATATTTTCCCGCATGATATGATTCGACCTTTACGTGGTTATTTTTATCGTTTATAGTAATTATTTTCCGTGATATTTTGTCTCTCAGAAATTCCAGAGAAAAAAATGTCAGCAGAATCGTGTTGACTTTTATAAAGGATTTTGATAAAAACTTTAAAATGCTTTAGAACTTCGCTACCCACATTTAATTAAATAGCCGCTTTTATTGTGTCGTATAAATTTGCATAAAGTAATAAAGACCCGGGGCATAAATAAAGTCTAAAGTTTTGATTTTCTATCTTGATTATAAAGTTGTTCCAAATACTTAAAAACTTCATTCAATATTTTATTTTTTTATGAGACTTCAATATACTTAACAAATATAAAACGAACACAAATAGAAGCATTTATGAAAGAGTTGAGGGTTTTAATGAAATCACTCATTATATAATAGAAATATTCGCATAGTTACATAGCAAATTGATCATTATATAAAAGAAATATTCGCATGGTTACATAACAAATTGATCATTAAATAATAAAAATATTCGCATAGTTACATAACAAATTGATCATTATATAATAGAAATATTCGCATAGTTACATAACAAACTGATCATTATATAAAAGAAATATTAGCATAGTTACATAACAAATTGATCATTATATAATAGAAATGTTCGCATAGTTACATAACAAATTGATCATTATATAATAGAAATATTCGCATAGTTACATAACAAATTGATCATTATATAATAGAAATATTCGCATAGTTACATAACCAATTGATCATTATATAATAGAAATATTCGCATAGTTACATAACAAAGTGATGTATACATATAACACTATTATGTATGTATACATCACGCCAAATCAATTTTTGTTCAATACATTTTTAGAATTATGAATTATTTTTTAAAGGCAACTAAACAACATTCTGAGGCTTTTATCTCATAATAGTGTAAAATTGTGAAGATCACTTCTACGCTACTTTCTATTTTTTTCGACGAAAATGGAATTTCAGTTTTGAAAACTCTAAATGATCACTAGGTGCTTAGTTTATAGAGTTGGTATGGTACGATTCTTGGAAACTACAGTGCTGAATGACAACTTGGCAGAAACAGTAGTGTACACTGGCGCATCGTTCTGCAATAATCTCACGCCTCGTGACAGTTTCTTTGATTTAGTTTGGTTAGGGAATCATTTAATTTCTACATTAATACCACGTAATACTCGCCAGTAGCCGTATTTCTTCTCTTTGATCTCTCTAAAAAAAATCCCGGAAGGCGCCCCTCCATCATGTCCTTTTTTTTAACAGAGAATTATGGTGCAAAGACATAATTTTGAGACACGATGTCATTGAATTTATCCTTTTCAAAATCACTTTTTAAAGCAATTTACGGGAGTGCAAATTTACAAAAACTGGTAGCTGGTTTCAGTTTCTTGTGGCATAAATAACCTGGAAATAATACGATGCAATCTTTACTTGAGCTGAGCGCAAGTCTATGATCAGAAGTCTATGACCGAGACAGCAGGCGATGTTAAATAATAACAACAAAACGTGCACATATTGACGATACATTTCATATGATGTGGTCACAATTTCTAAGGTTGAACATGTATAGTACACCTGATCATCCAAGGCAAAATAGAGGCCCGAAGAGGTTTTGGCAGGAGGCGAGTCTCCTGGCTCCGCAATATACGTGATTGGACTAGTATGAGGAGCGTTGACGATCTTTTTCGGGCTGCCGGTGACAAAGATACCTATTCTCAAGTTATATTCAACGTTGGGGAGATCTGAGATGATACTGGGAAGAAGAACATATATTGCAAAGATAAGTTTCTTCAGTTGCTTTTCAGTTACATCCAGTTTTGGCTATAACAAATGAAATTTACTGAAAGAGCATATTGTTTGCCTCGCTATCTTATAATTACTACATTACTAACAAAGAAAATCTTTTGCGTCCGTTAAAGTTTGAAATTATCAGAATGGTTAAAAAAAACTTTGGTTCATTTCAATCTAAAGTTGGAGGGAGAAAAGTTGCTCCAAGATAAAGAGTTGATGTTAAGCCATCAGTTAGTACTCCTCAAATAAGTTCGTAGATAGCATCACTCCATTAGGCTGAAGCGACAGCCCTCTGTTTTACATAATGTCAGGAGGTCTACACAGGGCCTCGCTACATAATGTGCCGCCTTTGTATGGACGTGAAATGTATTTTGCCTTCGATTAAGTTTAAGACTTAAAAAAAAAAAAAAAAAAACGCTTTTTCAATATTGTTATTTATTTTTATCAAACACTCTTTATTCCACCTTTTTGTAATGGTATAACCCTACCGGTTTCAAGGCTTTCACCTCATCTTCAGGGGAGCACAAACAAGAATAAATGCTGTTCGAACTGGTACCTATATACACGCTTCAACGGCTGGGGGCTGAGGGGTGAAGAAGGCATGGGACGATTTTGGCCAAGAGCGGAGAGATTTTTGGAATATAACTGTTCACCAAATGTTCAGATCGATGTACTGACTTAGAAATTTCAATATTTTGTTGACACATGATACATATCTATTTATTACTATGAGGCACTTTTTTCCAGCCACCTCGCTTTAATGCAATGAATTTTGTGTGATTTATTTATTGTAATACTATTCCTTGACAATGTCACCTGGGATGGTTATGTAAATAAGATTGATAAGTATAGTATGTAAATATCCAAAACAATTTTAAGCAACCGGTGCTACCACCTAGTAACAATTTACTGCAATCGATTCAGTTGAATAATAGTCTCCATCGTTTTATTGGTAAAACTTCCAAAGTGTTGTATTGTATTGATTTACACTTTTGTTGTAAGTATTTATGTTATCCATTTATTTTTATTTATAATTTATTATTTTTTATTAAACATTAAATTATTTAATATTTTATTTACATAGATTTAATTATTTAACATTAATTCCGAAACGTCGAAAATGCAATGTGACATAACTGTCAAGTTTAGTTTGAGTTTGTCGCTGCAGGAGGCGCAAACGTTATTTTTCTGATTTCTAAACTTTTTTATATACACCGATATATAAATAAAAATATACAAACATTTTTGTATACGAATGCCAACTTTTGTCAAAATTTCAAAGCGATCGGTAGAGAACTTTCGGAGATTAGACATTTTCAATATACGAACATTTACATTTTTATTTATATAGATTAATTTATTTATTTTCTCAAAACAGGCTTAGCCCAATTACTCGTATTTTGAAAAATACAAGAAATGTTAACATAAAAAATAACTAAAAATTATATGGAATACAATAAAATTATATAAAATGAAAAATAGTGTATATGCATACATATGTTATATACACACAAACATACACATGCTATATATTCAAAGCCACTTAAATACGTTGATGAGTGCTTTCTAACGCGCTCAATCTTAGAAGAAAATTTACTTTTGCTTTTGGTAGTGTAATATGAAATATGTTACTATCCGAAGCAGTCCTGTTCAAAAGAGTTAAGGCCCTTCCAACAGGCATAGCGGCTGGAAGACCCGTTCTTGCGTATGTTATTGAGAACAGTTATTGCCGGCGCAGTCTTGTGTAATTGTTAGGAACATTTAACGCTAATATTTGATTAAAGTACAGCCTGGCGTATTTATTGGCATGTAACAATATCTTCCAAACATCCAGAAAGTAGTTAAAGAGGCCTTAAGTGAAAGTCAGACTGGAATCGTTTCATTTTTTAAATCTGGGTTTCAAAGGGATTTGAACGTGCAGCATCCGAGATGGGAGTTAAGCGTCTTACCAACTAGGTCACGAAGATCGTCTGCTTAAAAAATGTTTTGCTTGAAAAAAAAAAAGCTTTGATTGTATAAATATACGAACATTCACTGCAATCAAAGTTGAATATGTTCCTATCACATGTCGAAAAATTTAAAAAAAGTTTCTTTGTATCGATAGTTCATGTTTGCTTTGTATTTTACCAAATGTGTTTTGGGTTAAATATTTCAATAAAGCAAATTCGGGCGTAGAAAAGGGTTCTGTATGAAAAAAATAACAATCCGATAAAAGTCATGGGATGTGCTAAGAATTTAACTTAGGTTGGCAAACAAGCAAAATAATCAATGACACTCATTGAAGTTACAAGTTAATTATTGTACAAATAGTTATCGCTTGGATAGACTGCCTGTATTAACAGCACACGTTGTACATTAAGAAGTAACGCCCCTGAGCCTTCCATACAACCGGAAGTTTCCCTTTCTTCAGGTGAACTGACAAGCTACAGGCGGAAGCCTTCATATTTCAAAGAAGTTCTTCAACAACAACTATGCGGTAGTAGTTCTTCGGGTAGATTGAGAAAGGATAGAAAAGTTTTTATCTCCAAATGTCAGGAACAAATAACACGGGTGTAAGGACTTGTGTAAGCTTTAGCGTGTGGTAGTAATTCTATGTGCCGTAGTTTTAATGCTGTTGACTGATTTAAATAAATTGACTGCTGCGTATTAAATAACTGTTTAGTAATTTTATTTTCGAAGGAAATATTTATATTTATTTAAGAATCTGGGTATAATAACTGTCACAAATATTTATTTAAATGTATTATTGTATTGTACTTTCGTAAAATATAGTGAAACCACGCGGATTTTTTTGTCATTAGCAATCTTTGTCAGTCAACCAGAAATATACAAAATATATATGTATGTTATATTAGACTCTAACACATATTAAAAAAACTGAGTACCAAACCGGGATCAAACCTGTAACCTGCTGGCTGATAAACTGGGCACCACCAGAGATCTAACCCGTAACCTCCTGGCTGATAAACTGGGTACCACCAGAGATCTAACCCGTAACATCCTGGCTGATAAACTGGGTACCACCAGAGATCTAACCCGTAACCTCCTGGCTGATAAACTGGGTACCACCAGATATCTAACCCGTAACCTCCTGGCTGATAAACTGGGTACCACCAGAGATCTAACCCGTAAACTCCTGGCTGATAAACTGGATACCACCAGAGATCTAACCCGTAACCTCCTGGCTGATAAACTGGGTACCACCAGAGATCTAACCCGTAACCTCCTGGCTGATAAACTGGGTACCACCAGAGATCTAGCCCGTAACCTCCTGGCTTGAAGATTGTCAATAACTTTAGCAGTAGACAACTAGCTTGGAATGTGAGTATGTGTGATATAAAGACAGAACAGATAGAGTGATACTCGTATGAAGGCAGAATAATAATTATCCAACTAAGTGTTCTAGTATTTACTGCAAATATATAAAAAAATTAGGGCAATTATATTCAAGTTGTTTCAATATTTGGGGCAAGTATAAGAACTATGTTTTAATATTCAGGACAAATATCGTCGTTGTTAAGGTAAAAGTCATTAATTACCATTTTTGCTACAATGAGATTTTTCATTATTTGAATAAAAAACACAAATCTCTATCATTCTAAAAGTAAAAAAAAACAGGATTATTTAAGCCAATAGCGAAGTTAGGTCACTAAAAAAATCATTTACTGTAAAAATTTATTGTTTGTTTGTATGGAAAAGTCATTATATTACTTAATGAGCTCCATAAAGTCTAAATGGAATTAATGACTTTTTCCTTAACAACGACGATATGTAAAAAAGCATGGATGAATATTATTTGTGGAATATTGTTATACATTCTTTAGAAATCCTTTAAAATACCAAAATAGTGTAATATAAACATACATACCATCACTCTATATCCCTCTCGGGGTCGACAGAGAGAACAAAATGCCATACTTCTCAACACACATCCATAGCCTTCACAACATTCATAGGTCTTATCAACAAACTTCTACGATTTCTATTTCTTTCCACGTTTAATTTTTTTAGAGTAATATTCACTTGATCCTACCATACTTTTTTTGATCTTCCTCTCACATGCATTCTACTCACATTTGTACCATATATTTGTTTTGTAAATCAGTCTTCATTCATTGGTTCCAAAGCATCTCAGTGCTCTTTTTCAAAAATCTTTAATAATATCAAATTATAGTTATACAATGTTGATACAACGAAGTAAGTGTAATTTTAATAAATATTTAAGCAAAGATCTTAAACAATACTTTATTGTCCACGAAAACAAGTAAAAATTGTATGGAAAATATCCTTACAACGAAACTTTTACATGTTGGAGTGGAGCTTTTCCTTTTTATGTTCCAAAGACAGCAGCTTTTTAAACAAACAGAAAGAATGCACACAATGCACACAAAACAAAGGAGCCGCGCCAGATGGGGGTGCAATTGGGTCGCGTGAGGGGGGGACCGAGGTGCTTAAGGGATGCATATGTGGGGAGCGCAAAGAGAACCGTGCAGACGAGAGTGGTGTAAGTGCAAAAAACTAGTTCTCAAGATGTGCGCCAACTGTTTGTAACAATACGAGACGATGTAGCGACGCCGCCTTTAAATCACCAACAACACAAGGGACGCAAGTTTTTATTTCGTTGGCATATTTTTCAATAAAAGTGTTTTACTTATTTATTTATTAATTTAACATTGCATTATAAAAACAAACAGACGAGTTTATTGCCAGGTGATAATCTCTTCCTTTTACAATTACAGCCTAAGCTGCTTTTTACGTCGTCCTTTACTGACCATGCAGTGAGACTCTGGAATCAGTTACAAACCAATATAAGACTTGATCCGTCCTTGGCATACTTTAAGAAGGGACTGAAAGAATTGTTAATTTCTAGTCAGTAAAATAACGTGTTTCATTCCTGAATTCTCTTTTCCTTTCCTCTCCACCATCCCTTCCTTTCCTTTTGATTGATGATATCTCACTTTATATGAAAAAGAATGTTCGAGTGATTGTCCGTCTTTGTGTTGCTCGTGGGCATATGCTCACGTATGTGTTTATGGATTTCGTAGGAATGGATAGTCATTTGAATGATTTATGCAACAACGTAACTTACTTTATTTACTTTTGTCAGGTAGGTTGGAAAAGACTGCTGCCTGGCAATAAGCCCGCCAGATTTTATTTGTAATAAAAGTGTTAAATAAATAAAACAAATAATTAGATATAATATTGGTTTAAGGCTCTAGTACAACATTGTTTATTTATTTATTAAACACTTAATTGTAAAAAAAAAATTGGCTTTTTGTAAGGCGGCAATCTGTTCCAACCAACCAGATGGAAGTTACATGGTCACAAAAACTATTCAAATGATTATTCACCTTTACCAAATTTATGAACTACATACATGATAAAAGCAAAAGTGAGATATATCAAATCAAAGAAAAAGGATGGGATGATGGAGAAAAACGTGAGATATCTTCAATCAAAGAAAGACAAAAAGGGATGATGGAAAAAAATCAGGATTGAGACACTTTACATTACCGATTTTAAATTAAGAGCTTTTTCAGTCGCTTTTTAAAGCATGCCAATGACGGAGCAAGTCTAAAATTGGTTTGTAACTTTGTCTAATTGCTTTTAAAATTTACAAAATAGCATCGTTTCATAATTTTATATTATCTCAAGGGTGATTTACAAATAAAAAATGTTTTGAATAAATTCAGTTAAAATTATAAAGGGATGAAAAAAACAGTAAGTGGTGTTGTCCGTACAAGGTGTGTTAGGAAGAGGTATGTAGAGGAAAAGGTTCCAAGGTGAAAACAATCGGATATTTTACAGCCTTAAGATCACATTAATCCCTGATCACTCTATTCCATATTGTGTCATATATTGTCACTCTACTTTTATTCTAAGTGCATGGATTTCTGCATCATATATTCGGTATCCTCGTCTAAGTTTCACTCCTTCACATCATAGTAAGTACTAAAATACAGTTGTGAACTTTCATCTTGGTAGATTTTGATATTGTCCAGTTCAAGTATGTATATTTTAGTTCCTCATTGACTATGTTTTCTATCACTATACGTCATTCGATATCACTCTTCGATTATATGAGAAAATACTATCTAAATAGCAGACTTCTTCAATTTGCTCTTACTTTTTATTTCTCATCTACACATGATCTACACATCATATTTCCTTTCACATGTTTCTATCACCACGCCTTCTTTCTTTTTTCTTACCTTAATTTTTTTATTTATTTATCTATTTATTTATTTTTTCAAAACAGGCTTAGCCCAATTACATTGAAAAATACAAGACATTAAAAAAGAAGAAAAATTACAGGGAATTTTTTTTTTTTTTAAATTATATAAAGTAAAAAATAATGCATATGTATACAAATGAGTATTTACACACAAACGTGTGTTACATATATATTCAGTCACTTAAGTATGTTGATGAGTGCTTTCTAACGCGCTTAATCTAAGAAGAAAATTTACTTTTGCTTTTGGTAATGTAATATGAAATATGTCAATATCCGAAGCAGTCCCGTTAAGAAGAGTTAAGGCCCTTCCAACAGGCATAGCGGCTGGAAGACCCGTTCTTGCGTATGTTATTGAGAACAGTTCCTGCCGGCGCAGTCTAGTGTAATTGTTAGGAACATTTAACGCTAATCTTTGTAGTAATGCTGGACAGCTCACAACTCCTCGAACGAGTTTGACAACGTATACCAAGAGACGCCGATCTCTTCTTACGCTCAAGGAGTTATACCCGAGCATGCCCAGCAGAAACTGCGTAGGATATAGCCACGGATAGACACCAAACTCACTCATGTAGAGATATCGTAGATATTTTTTTTGTACTTTCTCCACCATGAGCGAGTTCTGCGCCCCCACCGAGCTCCGAATGCAAGCATTGCTTTCTAGTTTGCTACGGATCAATGAATTAAACAACGTTTTGAGCACCTATTGGTTTTTAAACGACTTAGAGATTCTCATAACAAATCCTAGAGTTTTATAAGCTGAGTTGCACATAACTTCCTTTCTCTTAACATATCTCATACAATTTACATATCAGACTCTACTATTCATCCTTATTCTCCGCTAACACTAACATGCCATCAGCATACAGCTATTCGCATCACATTTCTATTAGACATTTAAAAACCACACATTGACCTCTGTACACGCGTGTTTATTACACGTCCTTCATACACGTGAACACTTTATTTTTCTCCGCTAACAATACCATGCCATCAGCTAGCCGCTAACACTAACATGCCGCTAACACTAACCTGCCGCTAACAGTAACATGCCGCTAACACTAAACTGCCGCTAACACTAACATACCGCTAACACCAACACTCCGCTAACACTACCATGCCATCAGCTAACCGCTAACATCAGCTACCGCTAAGACTACCATGCCATCTCCGCTAAAACTACCATGCCATCATCATACAGTTATTCCCACACATTTCCATTAGACATTTAAATACCACACATTGACCTCTGTACACGCGTGTTTATTACACGTCCTTCATACATGTGTACTCATATTTATTCTACATTTCATCAACAATACAACATACCTTATAAAATTATTGTAAAAAAGTAGTTTGTGCATCATTTTTTTTTTTCGATTTTTTTTTTTTTTTTTTTATTAAACAAGTAAATTACTATACAAACATTTGTCAAGGCTATACCTATATACAAATTTATTACTTAACTAATCTTAATTATATGTTATAATTTATGAACTTATTTAAACTTATTTTCCTACATATCATTTTATTTTATTTATTCAATCTTAATATATGAGATCTTAGAAATAATTAACACCTACATACTACTTATAACTAGATAACAATTCTTACACTAATTATTTAGCAAAAACAAGTGCACTCGTTCAGGCTACTTGTATTCCATCACATTCACTCAGACCTTGGTCGTCCCGGCTAATACTGAAGGTGGACTAGTCAGGCAACAGATAATGCTTCGGGAGCTTGTGCTTATAACGGAAGGGTAGGTCGGATTTACTCTCGTAAGCCCCCAGGGCAGCGACTAAGGGATTTCTGTGATTTTGTTGGCTTTTATAGAACTTCACGGTCCAAGCGAGGATGTGGTGTTGTAGGGGTTCTTCTCGCTGTTCAGCGTGAAGTCGGGTAAGATTTGTTCTGGGATGGGTGTTAAAAGATATCTTGAATGCCTTGTTCTGCACTCTCTGGAGTTTCAGGTGATCCGTATTGCTCACACTACCCCAAACGGGTGCAGCATAGGTCATCAAGATAGGACGAATAAGGGTTTTATAGAGGAGGAGCTTATTTTTGGGTGAAAGGAAGTTGCGTCGATGAAATATCAAACTGATAGCCCCTATGCCCTTGTGACCCTTCTGTCTGATAGTATTCAAATGGGTTTTCCACGTCAGTCGCCGGTCGAGGTATTTAACCACGTCCTGCCACTCAACCAGGCAACCACCGATGAATAAGGGCATCGACGGCACTCTTTCCTTGATTTTTCGGGAGAACATGATGGCCTCAGTTTTGGCGTCATTGATTTTGAGCCTCCAGTCCTGGTAGTATTTTTAAAGGATCTCAAGAGCAATCTGAAGACGGTGACCAGCTCGATCCACCTTGAGTGACGATGCGTAGCATGCCGCATCGTCAGCAAATAGTGCGAGTTTACAGTTTGGGGGAGTAGAAATGTCGTGTGTGTAAATATTAAATAGACATGGTCCAAGTATACTGCCTTGAGGTGGTCCAAGTATACTGCCTTGGGGGGTCCAAGTATACTGCCTTGGGGTGGTCCAAGTATACTGCCTTGGGGTTGTGCGTCATTTATAATATTCACAAAATAATCTTAAAATAAAAAAAAAATATAAAAATAAAAAAAACTAAATAAAAAGACGCATCAACACAATTTTTTTTTTTAAATTTTACATCCGTAAGAACACGACTTATAATAATGACAAAAATATGTACTTACATACAAACCATCAAATCATTTTCCTGTCCGGAAAGGCAGACGTAACATAACGCCAAATGTTCCTATGTCGATACACATCTTTAGGCTCGTCTACATCGATATACCTTCTCATACAGCTTCTAAGATTTCTCTGACTTTCTATGTTTCCATCTTTCTTAAAATCATTCACTTAATCCAACCATACTTTCCTTGGTCTTTCTTTCACACGCCTTCTATTCACATTTGCACTATATAACTGTTTTGTTGGTCTTTCTTGATTCATTCGTTCTACATGCCCAGACCTTCTCAGCGTGCTCTATTTAATCATACTTAATACGTCAACCTTAAGTTCACATTAATCCCTGATCACTTCATTCTAATTCTGTCATATATTGCCCCTCCATGTATTATTCTCAATACACGTATTGGTATGGCATTTTTCGGCTCCTTTCAGTTTTTTGCACGCCCACGTTTTACTCCCATACATCAAAGTTGGCATCAAAATATCAAACTGGACTATCGCCTTAACATATTTTGATACCGTCTGGTTGGAGTATATGGTATATATTTTATTGCAAAATCGAATTTGTTTCCAATCGCTACACGCCGTTTAATATACCTCTTAACTCTTCTATCAGTTCACCGCTCCTCTTTTTTACGTAATCCTTTACTCTCCATGCAGTGATACTCTGGAATCAGTTACACACCAATATAAGACTCGCGCCATCCTTGGCATGCTTTAAGAAGCGACTGAAAAAACTCTAAATTTCTAGTCAGTAAAATAATGTGTTTCATTCCTGATTTTTCTTTTCCTTTCCTTTCCACCATCCCTTCATTTTCTTTTGATTGATGATATCTCACTTTATATGAAAAATCATGTTTGGGTGATTTTTCGTCTTTGTGGGGTTCATGGGCATATGCTCACGTATGTGTTTATGGACTTCGTAGGGATGGATAGTCCCTTTAATGATTTATGCGACCGTAACTTGTTTTATTTACTTTTGTCTGGTTGGCTGGAAGAGATGGCCGCCGGGCAATAATACTGCCAGATTGTATTTGCAATAAAAGTGTTAAATAAATAATAAATAAATGTATTACTCAAAACCGTTTGAAGATCTATAAAGGTTTACTTGTTGCTGGTGTTCCTTTTGTAAATTATCTAAAACGATTTTCTTACCAAGTAAATTTTACTTAACATATGTTATGCTAATACGGGAAAATACTCAATCTTATTATTGCACCATCATCTTCCCATTACACTTAACTTATTTTATTTTTGTAATATTTTTAATCTGTCCCAAACAGTGTTTATTCTGTCCCAAATACGAGTAAATAAATATCATCTGCGTAGTAAATCGAACCCGAACGGACGTGTAGTGCCGCGCTCTCCGTCCAACTCGTCGAAAATTGACGAAAAAGTCAAATGTGCGAGTAAAATATTTCATATCAATATATTTAAAATGACTCGATCAAGTGCCGCAATTATCGAGGAATTTACCGGAGTTGTATCGGAATTGAGAGGAGAATTAAAGTCTCTCATTTGCAAAATATCGAACTTAGAAAATTGTGTTATTGGTCAAACTGAGTTACTCAAAACTCAAGACAATACAATAGCATCTTTGTGCGCGAAGATAGTATCCCTCGAGGCAAAAGTGTCAGTGAGTACGAAGGGAAGCGAAACCATTGGAGTTGGGGAACCTATTTCCGAGCCAAGGGTGAGTTATAAACGTAACCACATACCCGAATCCAAAGCCGCGACCCCAAAAATACATAACGTTGGAAAAAGGACCAAACCCACGAAAACGCCAGAAGCAACTCCAACTGAAGCTGAAAAAAACAAAGAACGTCCAAAAACCTACTCAGAGGCTACAAGGCAAAACCCAACAACCTCTTCTCACCAAGATTTTGACGATTCAACACCAAAAGGCTCGAGTGACTGGAAACTTGTCAAACGTAAGACCAAAAGGTCAGTAGTAACTACCGGTTCAAAAATAAATACCGATCTAAAGGCTGTAAAAAGGACAGTCTTCCTACACGTTTGGAGATTTGTCCCAGAGACAACCACGGACGATATTCTGACATATGTGAGGTCTATCGAGAAAGAAGACTTTCAAATTGAAAAACTCCCTACGAAAAAACAATACGCATCATTTAAAATTGGAGTACCCGAGCAGCTAGCTGAAAAATTCAACGACCCTGCTAGTTGGCCAGTTGGGATAGCTGTCTCCAAATTTATATTTTTAAAAGCTAAAAAGCCAAGTCTAGGAAATGAGCAAAACAGGAAAAATTAGAATTTTGTATCAAAACGTAAGAGGTCTCAATACCAAACTTCAAGAATTCCGGGATAATACGCTATTACAAAATGCGGACATAATAGCGCTCACGGAATCCTGGTTGTGTCCGTCTGTTCAAAATGGAGAACTGTTCGAAACAAATGAATACCATGTGTTTCGGAGTGACGCGGGCGAGCGCGGCCGGGGTGTGCTGCTGGCTGTAAACCAAAGGATTCCCTGTGAACGCATATTTGAGCTAGAAATTTCAAAGGACCAAGACATCTGGGTGAGGTGCAGGATAAACAATACAACAATATATATTTGTGTAGTTTACTTCGAGTGCACGGGTGCCGACGAAACCAGACAAAAATTTTATGACTCTCTGAATTCGGACAATCTTAAGTTGCACAGCAAAAATGTTTTAATTATAGGAGATTTTAATTTGAATAACGAATCCACGGAAGTATTGTTGGATTATGACTGTTTTCTTCAGTCCAACGATCTTGTCCAATACAATCACATAAATAACGAATACGGCAATATGCTGGACCTAGTTTTAAGCAATACCAACTGCAAGGTGGACAGATCGTTGGAATGCTTTGTAAAGGAAGATAGACATCATCCGACACTCTCCGTGGAGATCCAGGTGAGATGCGTGGGCCGTGGGAGGGGTCGCAAGTATCGCCCTTCGCCACCCAGGGATCCTCCCCCCTCCCCACGCAACTCCCGCCCTACATATAACTACAATAAGGCAAATTTTTTACTCTTAAAGAATATTCTACTACATTTTGACTGGAACACCCTGTATAGCATAGATAATATTGACGAAGCCGTAGAATACTTCCATAGTGTCATTTACGGAACGCTAGATATCTGCGTCCCACAGAAATATAATCTACCAAATTTGCCCAACTATCCAGTTTGGTTCAATGTCGATATAATCCGAGATCTCAAAAATAAAAACAAACTTCATAACAATTATCTTCAAAGCAGAAACCAGTCTGATTACTTAAAATACTCAAGGCTGAGAGCCAAATTAAAAACTCAAATAAAACAATCGCGCCAAGAGTATTTAGCCAAGATAGAGACCGACATCCGAGGAAACCCTTCGAATCTTTGGAATCATGTAAAAAATAGAAAAACGAATAAAACTAGCTTCAAATCTATGAAACTGGGTGACAGTATAACTGAAGACTCCCAAAAGATTGCAGAAAACTTTGCAAAATACTTTCAATCAGTTTACCTAGATTCAGCGGCCAAATATGACATAAAAAATATATTAAACAGTTCGTCAGACAGCAGAAGCATATCGCTCCATTCCATTTCTAAGGAAGAAGTGCTGAAAAGCATAAACTCCTTGCAAACCGACAAAGCAATCGGACCAGATGGGTTATCAGCCGACATTTTCAAAGTCTGTGCGAAATACGTGTGTGATCCCATCTGCTACATATTTAACTTGAGCATAAATACCAATACATTTCCCGAAAGCTGGAAGACAACCAGGGTCTGCCCTATCTTCAAATCGGGAGACCCGTTAGACTCTCATAATTACAGACCTGTAGCTGTTCTCTCTTTGCTTCCAAAAATTTTCGAAACTGTACTGTGCAACCAATTGACCCACCAAGTGTCAACAAGACTTATTGGAAACCAGCATGGCTTTTTGCCAAAACGATCGACTGTTACCAACCTTCTCTCTCTCACACAACAGATTGCGTCAAACTTAGACGAACTTTCACAAACGGACGTAATATATACAGACTTTCAGAAAGCTTTCGACAAAGTTGATCACGATATATTACTTAAGAAAATGCACAAACTTGGCTTCAGCGATAATCTAATTGGATTATTTGCATCTTACCTAAAAGAAAGATCTCAATACGTGACAATCCGTAACAAGTCTTCTGTGGAATTTATCGCAAGATCTGGTATACCACAAGGATCCAATTTAGGTCCCCTACTATTCCTCATATTAATAGACGACATTCAGAATTCCATAAGTCACTCGACATGTTTATTGTTCGCTGACGACTTGAAAATATTCAAAAAGATCAATTCACCTCACGACTGTGCACAGTTACAACAGGACCTAGACTCCCTAGTCTCCTGGAGTGAGCAAAATCATCTTCTGTTCAACATTAACAAATGTGTCTGTGTATCTTATAGTCGATCGTTTTCACCAATCCACCATCAGTATACTATACAGGGAGTGGCACTAAACAGAGTTTCTGAATTCAAGGATTTGGGCGTAACCTTCGATGTCGGACTCACGTTCGTTAACCATGTCTCACGTTTGATATCGGACTGTTACAAACTACTCGGTTTTGTAATGAGAATATCAAGAGAATTTAACAGCACCGATATCCTCCGGAACTTATATAATTATCTAATTAGAACCAAATTAGAATATGCATCTACGGTTTGGGCTCCTCACCAGCTCAAATACAAAAACAATATAGAACAAATACAAAAAAAATTCCTCAGATATCTATGGTACAGAACAAAGGGCGATTACCCAAAATATGCTCACCATGCCGACCTTCTCACGGTGTGTAACTATAGAAGCCTCGAAACAAGAAGGCAAGAATCCATTGCGATATTCCTAATAAAGGTTTTCCAAGGTTCCTTTAACTGTCCCGCGATTCTAGAAGCACTAAGTTTATATGTACCCAATCAATATATCCGTGCAAGGAATCACCCTCTGTTCTACATACCAACTTACAGGACGAATATCATGGCTAAACACTCAGTCACGCGTGGTATAGAGATATTGAACCAACTGAATGACACGGTTGATATATTCTCGGTACCGTCTAGCAGTATGAGAAGAATCCTGGCTGATATTATTCCTAACGAATAAGCTAACGCTAGAAGCAAACCCTCTTTGTGTAACAGGAGAAATCCGTGCAAAGTGGGTATAAAAAAAAAAAAAAAAAAAAAAAAAAAAAAAAAAATCATCTGAGAAAATTCTACCCAAAAAGTAGAATCTCTCGACTGATTACAAAAATATTGTTGTTAAAATGTAACTTATAATACTTAGTTTTTACTAACTTATTTTAATACGAACAATTCAATAACGATTTGCCAAAGATAAAAAAAAATTCATTCCTGTCGTCATGATTTGGAAGCTAGGGTATGAGAACATGTTCCCGAGTCCTCGGCCTAATGGCGCAAGGACGGAGTGGTTGCATTCTGGAGAAAGGAGTCTTGAGGGGGAAGAGCATCAACGCAAACAGATTGCAGGAGAATAAGAGGAAGAAGACGGAAGAGTGTTGTTTACAAGTTAACGCCGTGGGCTATCCCCCTCAGCCGTCCTATGTGTTTTCATTTTTAACATTTTCTGCTAAGTGGTTTGCGACGGGAATTTCCTCGGAATGCCGTAAATTGGTGGCTAATGTGGGTGGGATAACTCAATACTGAGTGCTTTTTGTTTTATGTCCCGAATACAGGACATATTTTACCAGGAGGAAAATAGTTTGTATCAACTTATTCTGGGAAACAATAACGTGGCGTGGAATTGGCCTATAATTTTTGTTTTATTTTTTTTGGTAAATAACATCATGTAGAGCACAAACTAAATCCTCTCGTTTTTGCACGATGCAAAAATTAAAAAATGTTACCGGGTGACGAAATGTCTCCCGCCCCGTTAATCAATGGAAATACAATTGTAGCGTACCTACGTCCCTAAATAAATTAAATAAATTGTCAAACATACAGGGTCAACGACCGATGAATCAACCTCTGGACATCTACAATTGTCACATACTAGAAACGTCAACATTGTTTACACGCGAATACTTTTTACACTGCATACCAAGGTAGAAAGAGAACACATCGCTTTGTCTCGCCGTCTGGATAAATAAATACTCTACCCACGGCGTAGCCGCGGCGCTTCCGACGTGATAGCACGCGCAGGAGTGAGATGGGGATATACGGTGGACGCATTCACGCGGCCCGTTCTGAATATCTTTAAATACCTACCTATCAATAAATAAAGAATAGTATTCATTCAACTGTCAAGACTTGTTATTATTTACCCGCTATTCACTCTCACTTTCGTTCGCATTCCTGAATATTTGTATTTCATTTTAAATACAAACAAATCGAAATCATCACGGCGACGTATTGAAGTAAGCACCACGCTAAATTGATGACCCCGAACGAAGAGGAACACAGAATTCGACTAAAACGAATGTAGCGATGTCAACATCAACATCATCAGCACGTCCTACTAGGACACACGCTAAATTGATAACGAGCATCGCTACACAATGAAGTGTTAAATTTATGAAATAGTGGTCGTTAAACTTTACTAGGTTCATTATATTTATTTATTTATTTGATTAACGACACAACATTGTCTTTTATATACAAATTAACAGGTGATAAGTTATACAAGTACTTAAAATTATTGACAAAAAATACTAAACTTTGTCTTAAACCAACTTGGAGATACAAAAAGCAGTAGTAATAATAAATTAGAAAGTCATTATTTAAAATTATTTAATATTAATATGTTTATTTAAGTTCAATATAAGTATGTAACATATACCACAAAATATTACCAAATTTTACCAAGTAAACTTACGTGATTGTCGAGCACTTGTTTTACAGTGGTAAAGAACTTAGAATTGTTTTTAGTGGTGCAACGCTTATATAGAACAAGACGAATTGAATTTTTCGAGAATTTTATGGATACTTGAGGTATAGAAAACACATGGGCTCATTTTATGTAGATCTTGAGGTATAGAAAACACATGGGCTCACTAGTAGAACGAGATGCAAGTTTCTTTGTAGAATCAAAACCTTCCACATGTTGATGCAGGGTTACTCAACTCCAGAGGCCAAGTGTTGTTGTTAATGTTTCGTTTATACTTGTTATTTATATTAATAAAGGAGAGCACAAAGTTAGTGGCTATTTCTAAATATTGTTGGGATAATCTGGCGAATACTATAAATGCTTATATTAAAAATATCTAAATGGTTGCAAAACTCATTTCCAAGTCTTTGCATACGAATTATAGATGAGTTAATTTTCGGTACAAAATGGATTGAGTTGTCTCGTGGATCTAGTGGGAATATGAAATGAAATGCTTGGGAGTAAGTAAGGTGCATCGATTACTGAGAGAATGATTTTGTAAAGCAGTACTAAACGGTAACATATGTACGAGATCAATAATGGATAAAATTGAAATTCAGTACAACTTAAATTAATGACAACTTCCTTAGCCTAGTTGGCAAGACGCTTATGAACCCGGGAGTTGCGTGTTCAATTCTCGTTGATACCCATTTTTTGAAATGATGTTTGTCCGATTTTCACATATTTTTTTTTTTGGTTGGCTGGAAGAGATTGTCATACGACAAAACACCCGCCAGGCTGCACTGTATATAACAAATTTATAATTTAATATTTAAGCAATACAAATTGTTCACAACGAATGAAGGAGGCTCGAAACTTGTAGTAACCCATTGTACGTATTAGTGATACCACCGCACGTGAAGAGGCAACACTACTCGTACACATCTTATGCGCGTGATTATATAATAATTATTTTATGAATTCTTTATCTAGATTAGACGTTTTTTTCTGGGATCATCGGGAATCGAGCCCAAAACCTCCATTGACAGTAGAGCGTCTTATCAACTAAGTTGCAGGGGGTTGAAATTGATTTAATATTTAATTTTTAAACCAAGTACTTTTTTTTTTTATTTAATATATACAGTTTTATAAAATGTCCTATTTTCGGAGCTTAATTCGATTGGGCTGGGAATATAAAAGAAAATTAATTTGTGTTAATTAAATTTTCTTCCAACGTTGCTTTCCATTGAAAAATAAATTCCGAATGAAATCGTATAAAGTTTCAAAGACCTATTTTCACATCTGTAATCAAATATCCGTTTATGAGCCGTCGTTGTGTAGACATATTTTCTTTATAAAGTTTATTTTTAATTTTCATAACATGTACACATTCGAGATATTTTAAAATCGACTATTCATTTCAGTTGACACATTGAATTCATTGAAAAAATGATCACATAAACTTCATTAATAAAAAATATCACAAAACACATTTTTTTCATGTTTTATTTTTACTTAAAATAACACTTTTATATATTATTACAAAAACCCAACAGCTCAATTTTAAACAACACCAAATATTAATGTCTCGAATATTTGTGTTCATCTTATGTACATCTTAGTCATCCATCGGTTAATCATGTTGTGTAGCTCATGACTGACAACCTTGACTCCCATGATAACCCTTGACCACTTCTCTCTACGTATCCCTGTACTCCGTGATTTAAAGATTAGTAATTCTTAAGGGTAATTCTGCTGCGTTTCTTACTTGGTCGGTCCATAGCATTTGACTCATTCTTCTTGTGCCCTTGAATAGTAGCTACTCTCTAAATCTCGAGATAGAACTCCCTTGAATAGTAGCTACTCTCTAAATCTCGAGATAGAACTCCCTTGAATAGTAGCTACTCTCTAAATCTCGAGATAGAACGCCCTTGAACAGTAGCTACTCTCTAAATCTCGAGATAAAACGCCCTTGAATAGTAGCTACTCTCTAAATGACGCTATAAAAATAGCGATTTTATTGTAATTATTATTATCAAAGAAGAATTAAGTGATAACAAGCCTTAAACACTTAAAATGGCGATTTTACTATAATTATTATTATCAAAAAAGAATTAAGTGATAACAAGCCGTAAACACTTAAAATAGCGATTTTATTATAATTATTATTATCAAAGAAGAATTAAGTGATAACAAGCCTTAACCACTTAAAATAGCGATTTTATTATAATTATTATTATCAAAAAAGAATTAAATGATAACAAGCCTTAAATACTTAAAATAGCGATTTTATAATAATTATTATTATTAAAAAATAATTAATTGATAACAAGCCTTAAACATTTAAAATAGCGATTTTATTATAATTATTATTATCAAAAACGAATTAAGTGATAACAAGCCTTAAACACTTAAAATAGAGATTTTACTATAATAATTATTATCAAAAAATAATTAAGTGAAAACAAGCCTTAAACATTTAAAATAACGGTTTTATTATAATTATAATTATCAAAGAAGAATTAAGTGATAACAAGCTTTAAACACTTAAAATAGCGATTTTATTATAATTTTTATTATCAAAAAAGAATTAAGTGATAACAAGCCTTAAACATTTAAAATAGCGATTTTATTATGATTATTATTATCAAAAAAGAATTATAATAAGTGATAACAAGCCTTAAACACTTAAAATAGCGATTTTATTAAAAGAATTAAGCGATACCAAGCCTTAAACACTGAAAATAGCGATTTTATTATAATTATTATTATCAAAGAAGAATTAAGTGATAACAAGCCTTAAACACTTAAAATAGCGTTTTTATTATAATTATTATTATCAAAAAAGAATTAAGTGATAACAAGCCTTAAACACTTAAAATAGCGATTTTATTATAATTATTATTATCAAAAAAGAATTAAGTGATAACAAGCCTTAAACACTTAAAATAGCGATTTTATTATAATTATTATTATCAAAGAAGAATTAAGTGATAACAAGCCTTAAATACTTAAAATAGCGTTTTTATTATAATTATTATTATCAAAAAAGAATTAAGTGATAACAAGCCTTAAACACTTAAAATAGCGATTTTATTATAATTATTATTATCAAAAAAGAATTAAGTGATAACAAGCCTTAAACACTTAAAATAGCGATTTTATTATAATTATTATTATCAAAGAAGAATTAAGTGATAACAAGCCTTAAACACTTAAAATAGCGTTTTTATTATAATTATTATTATCAAAAAAGAATTAAGTGATAACAAGCCTTAAACACTTAAAATAGCGATTTTATTATAATTATTATTATCAAAAAATAATTAAGTGATAACAAGCCTTAAACACTTAAAAATCTGGATTTCAAAGAAAATTGTATACGCAAACCCCGGGCTGAAAGACAGGTGTTTATCCAACAAGGCCACGAACGAAGGTATACTATACATATATTTACGAGTACATATCAAAAAGGAACAGAACAATCGGTAAGATGTTGATGATAGTAACGTTTTGCGTAAGCTAGAATATATTTTTAAACCCGTATAATGTTAGAATCGCTCCGTCGTTGGCATGTTTTAAGAAGCGACTGAAAAAACTCTTAATTTCTGGTCAGTAATATAAATGTGTTTCATTCCTGATTGTTCTTTTCCTTTCCTCTCCACCATATCTTCCTTTTCCTTTCGTTGATGATATCTCACTTTATATGAAAAGGAATGTTCGGGTAATTGTCCGTCTTTGTAGGGTTTGTGGGCTCACGTAAGTGTTCATCGATTTCATGGGGATGGATAGTCATTTCAATTTTTTTTGCGACCATGTAACTTGCTTCGTTTACTTTTGTCTGGTTGGTTGGAATAGGTTTCCACCTGGCAATAATCCCACCAGATTGTATATGCAATAAAAGTGTTTAATAAATAAATAAGTAAAAGAATTCATTCCATTTCCAGCTGTCAATTTATAAATGCATGTATTATTTGACATTTATTTTTCTAAATTTATCATAATATATTCTTTGACAAACCCCAAAAGGTAGACCCCACTAATAATGGGAATAAGGAGTATTACTAGAAATAAGTATTATTAATAACAAACATAACATAGCGAAAAGAAACGTTTACTTTAAATTTGTATTTATTAAATATTTGACTAAAATAATAAGAAAATGTGTGGAAACTTACAAAACAAACAGCAAACAGGGAAGGCACTAGGAAGAAAGGGTAATAAATTGATGAGCAAATATTTGAGGATTGCGCCCAGCAATGTCTCAGTCCGGGTGGGTATGTCTCGCCCTAACGATTATTACCCGCATTAGCTATGCACAGTCACGCGCCACTTTGCGAACGAAGTCGCACTTGCTGACGGCAGGGGCAACCAATACTCACTGCAGTGTCTGATCTTCAAAGTCATCGAAATCGTTCCCCTTGTTATAAAGTATTAATTAGCATCTTCCACTATCTATGGTACCATTAGGGCGTTGAACCTCACCTCAACACTCTGGATTAACCGCCTATCAGAGCTAGCGGTCATTGAAAATCCCCTCAGAATTATTTTTAACCAGCTCTGTTAAAGTTATTATTCAACATTATTTTTATATCGTTATAATCTAGACAGGTTAACTTAATTAAATATGGGAAATTAAGTATATAAGCAATATTTCGTATCGCAAAACATTGGCTATTCACAATCAAAACCTTGTTTTGGTCGTCATCAGTGGTAATCGGTCTTCATGCTGTTACTTATATCAAAATGTTATAAAATTATTCAATAATGTTTTCATGCATACTATCCCGCCATATCCTTGTTGGGATAGGCAGACATGACAGAACACCATACTTTTCTAACTCGACACACATCCTTAGCCTCTTTCACATCCATGCACCTTGTCAAACGACCTCTACGATTTTTCCACGTTTCCTCCTTTCAAAATGTCATTCGCTTGATCCAACAAAACTTTTTCTTATTCTCCTCTCACACACCTTCCCCTCACATCTGAACTATACATATATCTGTTTCGTTAGTCTTTCTTCATTCATTCGTTTAACATACCCAAACCATCTCAACGTACTTTTCTTCGTCTTGCTTAATACATCCACATTAATTTCAAATTCATCCCACATCACTTAATTCCATTTTCTTTATTTATTTTTATCCCCTTTTTACATCTCATATGGCTTAATTCCGTTTAATATATTTGTTCTGTAATATTTTACATTGTCACTCCATGTATTCTTCTCAATGCACGCGTCTCCACAGCATTTATTCGGCTCTTCTAAATCGTTTTTCACACCCACGTTTCACTCCCATACATCAACGTTTTCACCAAAATATCATCTTAGCAGATTTTCATATCGTCCAGTTCGAATTTATATGTTTTAATGCACTTTTGACTTTTTTCCTTTCGCTAAACGCCATTCAAAGTTCCTCTTAACGTTTCCATCATCTGAGAAAATACTACCCAAATAGAAGAATTCCTCAATTTCCTGAAATATGTCGCATTTACTTTCCCTTTCAATCTTTTCTATCGCCATTACTTATGATTTTGTAACATTTATTCTTAATACCCAAAACAAATGAAATTCAGTTCGTTTACGTTTTTCTTTTTCGAGATCTAGTGTCCCTGCAACTAAATGCTGGAATATATATTAATTTGTCGTCCGTTGAGTCAAAACCATTCCCGAAGACATTCTGCATTTTCTGTAAGTAATTGTCAAACATTTCTAATTCGGTGGCAATCGGTAAAGATTTCAGGCGGGCAACAGACTGACTGTGGCTGATGTATGCTGATTGGTAGAGAAGTTTGAAGCTTCTTTCTAATTGAGATTGAAATGGTATACTTTGCCACTTAGCAGAGTTAATTTTAATAGTGTTTATATATCTGTTGTTAAATTAAAAGAGGCATAAGAAAAAAGTCGCAACAGGATACAAGGTTAATCGAGTACTAAACGTAATATATAATAAACGCGCTGCGTAAAAATAAACCAAAATTACTGTACATAATATTGTGGTGGTGCCCACGTTAATATTATATATTATTGTAATTGGCAGATAAATGATTTAACAAATATTAATATCGTAAAATCCTAGCATTAAGGTAAAATTGTAAAGAGTATGTAAGTATATATGAAAATATTAAAAAATAATGTATGGAGAGAATATATGTAAGTAAGATGAAAAAATGAGCCCTTAAATAGTTAAGAAATATTAAAACAATGAATGATGAAACATAACTAATCGAGCATACGAGTAAAGTATAACTAATCGAGTATACGAGTAAAGTATAATTATACTCGAGAAAATGTAGGATGGTCCCTATGACATTTGAAATGTCATGTCTCAAAGGGACGGGGTAAAATAATTTTTTTTACAAATCGAATCGTTTTTTTATAAATCGAAAAATTGTTTTTCTCTTAACTGACGTTTTAATTGCTACTTTTCATTATACTGACTTTCTATTGTATTGTATGATTTGTATCTATCTTTAAATATGCCAAGATCCACTATGAATTAATACTAATTACGAACATTTAATTTTAGGTATAAAAAAATCGAAAATACAATTATCGTATACCCCATCCCTAGCCAATGCGGTTTAACGTAGTGACTTTTGACAAACGTCACCAAATAATATTTGGTTTTAACAAACTGCCACATTTTAGCTAATTTATAACAAGATGTATTAATTCGTCATTATTGTTAGTTTTATGTAATGTATTTATACAAATAACTTGCTATTTATTATAATCGAGGCTTATATTAAAGTTGATAAAATAATAAAAATTACTGAACGTCGTTACAAGGTTGTGTATTGGGGCATATTTGTGAACTGTCACAGGGACCATGCTACAATTTCTGAAGTATAGTCGAGCATACAAGTTAAAGTATAACTAATCGAGCATACAATAAATGCAAGGCTTGCGTGGTAGAGGGGAACCGAGAAAATCATCGCTGGGTTTTATGAACAAATTTTTGAAAGAAGCTTATAAAGTATTTGTATAGCATCAGTAACTCTAGACACAAAAATATAACATATAAATGCAATGTTTAAAATGAGTCAGAATGTTATAAGATTCACGTATTGCTTTCGCTTTATACTTTTGATATGTTAATAAATTAATTAGTATATTCATAATTAATATAAAGTTTCTCGTATTAAGATATATACTCTGTTCTAAGTTTCATTTTTGCACAAAGACCAACACAGCATCATATACAAAAACCCGTCATTATTGATGTATCCTTAATAGTTTTTTTATATGAAAAAAAAAAACTCTTTCGATTAGCCGTAACATTTTTGTAGAATTTTAATTCGTTTTAACGAATGTATCATAAAAGTAGGCGTGAATCTAAAAAGTAATTTTTTTGATTGATTTGATTCACGGTATAATAGTGATTTTTACAAATATAAAAAAGATAGCATCCATGACAAATGAATTGAAATACTTAAAACTGTTTACAAAATAAAATAATTTTTTTATTAAACTAATATGACATGACATTCAAAGAATTGTAATTTTTTTAGGTTCATGTTATATTTATAAAATATGTATACAATTGTAGAATAAATGTATGTATATTACTAAAATTTGGCCAAACAGATTCACGTAACAGTGGAAAATATATTTTAGATTTTATAGGAAAAAAACTTACATAATTTGATTGTTCCATCAATGAATTAATCATAGCTTATACATGTGCCTAGCTTTAATAGCTTATAAATGTGCATAGCTTTAATAAATAATAGCTTATAAATGTGCCTAGCTTTAATAGCTTATCAATGTGCCTAGCTTTAATACAATAGCTTATAAATGTGCCTAGCTTTAATAGCTTATAAATTAGCTTATCAATGTGGCTAACTTAAACAGCTTATAAATGTGCCTAGCTTAAATAGCTTATCAATAGTCCGGGACAGAAGAGCAACATGACCTAGTCTAAATTTAAGGAAAGATTGATCCTTTAGTTTATCAATGTGCCTAGCTTATCCTTGAATAGTTTATAAATGTGGGTAGCTTTAATAGCTTATAAATTAGCTTATAAATGTGCTTAGCTTTAAAAGCTTATCAATGTGCCTAGATTTAATAACTTATCAATGTGCCTAGCTTCAATGGCTTATAAATGTAATAGCTTTTCAATGTGCCTAGCTTTAATAGCTTATAAATGTGCCTAGCTTTAATAAATAAATTAGGTAAGAACTTAAGATATTTATTTTTATATTTGTATAACCTTTGGCAAATATTTATACTATATTACTTTAAAAAATTAGCTTATAAATGAGAAGAATCGTATTTTCTTAATATTTAGTTCATAAAATATTTTATTTTTAAGTCAGAATTTTTCGAAAATGTTAAGTTTTAATTTAAATTGCAGCTCAACAATAAAAGTCACTAATAAACATATCAACACAAGATGAAGATGCTGAGGTGGTTGGTGGGTGTCACTCGAAGAGACAAGATACGAAATAAACACTCGTATATCAAAGGTAGTCTTAAAGTGGCACCCATAAATGACAAAGAGATACCAGATTGCGGTGGTACGGGCACATCGATGGAAGACTCGATGGGAATTTTGTCGGTCGTCATTTGGGCTGAAGGTTAACGGGAGAAGATTCAGAGGTCGTCAGATGAAAATGTGGATAAATGGAAACGGACATTGGAGCTATAGGAGTTGCGAGGAAACTTGGCCACAACGCGTAACTCTGGAGAGAGAGAATTTGAAAAACCATCCCCACGTAGTAGGATGGAGATAAGAAGGAGAAGAGGATGAAAAGAGATGTTAACATTGTTATATTTCTGCGGTGTTTACCATTCGTTCATTCATTCCCTTTCGAATAATCCTTATTGGTGATTAAGACATGGTGTATAGAAACAACATTGGCACATTAATAGCGGGTGTGGTGGGTGTTACTAAATGTACTTTTTTTTAATACTATCGGAAATCGAACCAGGAAACTCCGATAGGAAGCTTCAGCCTTAGAAATTAGGCCTCAAAGGTCTTACATTATATGTGCGAACTACAAGGCATTTATATTGTTCATATATTAAAATAAATGTAAAGCAATATATTCATATATATTTACCCTGTCGGGGTAGGCAGGGAAGACAAGATTCAGACTTGCCTATTTTGACACACATCCTTAGTCGTTTTAATATGCATACACCTCCTCATACAACTTCTACGATTTCTTTGATTTTCTACGTTTCATATCATTCCCTAGATCAAACCATACTTTCCCTGGTCATCCTCTCACCCACCTACTTCTCACATTTGAACTATATGCTTGTTTGGTTAACCATTCTTCATTTATTAGTTCCACATACCCGAATTATTCCAGAATACTCTCCATCATCTCCATCACAGCCTTAAACTCACATTCATCCCTAATAATCACTTCAATCTATTAGGTGTTAACATAAGTTGTGTCCGTTTTTTCCAAATTTAAAAATGAGCACCAAAAGTAAAATAAAATGGTAAAGGTTATACGTTATTCGAAAGAAAATCTTCTGCTCTACAAGATATTTTGTTTGCTTTTACGTTACATACATTATTTAATTTCATTACAAGCCTTCAATTGGGAATGTCAAGTAGACGAAAGTGAGCATTTTCGACACCTCCTTCTGTTCGCGTTCAATCGAGGGAATAAAGCTGTCAAAGCTGCTTGCGATATTTGCGAAGTATACGATGAAGATGCTATGAATAAAAAGACAGCTCGTCGATGGTTTTTGCGTTTCAAAGACGGTAATTTTGACCTGAAAGGCAGGAGCGTTCCGGACGACCAGTGGACTTCGATGATCATATACGAGTATTGACACCCAATCTATGCATTATTCTCTGCACGTATTTTCACAGCATTTATTCGGTTTGTTTCAGTCTTGTTCATGTTCACATTGCACTCCTGTACATTAAAGTTGGCACCAAAATTATGTTGTGGAATATCTTATCAGATTTTGATACTGTTTAGTTCGAGTATGTATCATATCATCTTAGCAGATTTTGATACTGTCTAGCTCGAGTATATATCATATCACCTTAGCAGATTTTGATAATGTCTAGCTCGAGTATACGAGTATATCATATCATCTTAGCAGATTTTGATATTGTCTAGTTCGAGTACATATCATATCATCTTATCAGATTTTGATACTGTTTAGCTCGAGTATATATCATATCATCTTAGCAGATTTTGATACTGTCTAGCTCGAGTATATATCATATCATCTTAGCAGATTTTGATACTGTTTAGCTCGAGTATGTATCATATCATCTTAGCAGATTTTGATACTGTTTAGCTCGAGTATATATCATATCATCTTAGCAGATTTTGATACTGTCTAGCTCAAGTATATATCATATCATCTTAGCAGATTTTAATACTGTCTAGCTCGAGTATATATCATATCATCTTAGCAGATTTTCTTAGCAGAGTTCAAAATAAATATATGTGTTAATGCAAAAATATGTCAATGATATGTTACAAGAGATAAAAAAAAATAAAAAAAGTTACTTGTACCAAAAAATCGAGTTACGTGTTCTTGCAATATTGGTGACGATATATGTTCTGATGCTCCATTGACCTTGCTATTACTACACGTCGTTTGATATCCCTTACAAACTCGTTGTATTGTACATATATTGTTTTACACTTTCGTTGTATACAATACAACGTGGCGGGATTATTGCAGCAATCTCTTCCAGCCAACGAGAAGGATGTTAAATGGATCATTAGTAAAAACCAGACTGCATTCTTCTTTAAAAAAAAAAGTGAAATTAGAACCCGCAACCTCCGAGCTGGGAGACAGGCGTCACACTTGCTAGGCCACGGTCTTCCATTTATAATAGAAGAATATTATTTATTGTTTTTAGAACTAATGTATACGTGTATATAGAAAAAAATAATAAAAAAGTGTGTTTAAAAAAATTGACCTGTTTTTTATATTTCTTTTAAATTTTACATGAGAAAAATACAATATTTTTAGGATTATTTTGGCATTCCGTATGGCGATAAAATATTCTATCGTAACAAATTGTCTGTTTGTCAACCCAAATATTTCAGTTGGCACCTGTTTAATCGTATATTTCGTTTCTTGAGAAATACACTAGGTGTGGCCATATTTTATTGCCATATAAATTATAGTAGATTTTTCACTAAGCTACAACTAAATTTCTTTTTAAACTGTTATTTTAAGAAATAAATATCACTATTTTTAAAACTTTGCTGACCAAATAAATGCCTAATGAGATACGACAAATTTACCTGGTATGTTGGTACCTGAATATACACGGTCTGGCCAATGGGAAATGTGATTGATTTTATTTTCGCGTAACCAACAGTGTCATCTGTGGATGAATACATTAGTTAACTAGCGACATATTTCGACTTTATTGCATAAAAGTTTCAAATCGCTGGTTCATTCGAAATGATGTAACAATTGACCGTGACTTTTTTTTTTAACCTGGCGAGTTTATTGCCATGTGGCAATCTCTTCCAAACAAGCAGAAAGCTGTTTTTATAGGCCCTAAGTGTTAACCAGACTGGAATCCTATTTAAAAAAATCTGGGTTCCGCTCCCGCAATCAAAGGATCGAACCCGCAACCTCCGGATCGGCAGACAAGTGTCTTACAACCCAGGCCACGGAGGTCGTCTCGGTCGGAAAAGGAACCATTGAGCAACGTGCCAACAGTAAATTTTGTTTTAAATTGGATAAAAGTGCCACAGAAACGTTTGAAATGATTATGGAAGTGTAGCAATGAGTTGTACGAAGATTTTAAGTGGTATGTTAGATTTCGTGATAGAGAGTTATACATAATTGCATCAAAACAGAACCTCTTTTCCAGCGAAAGGTTATGTATTAGCTGGCTTAGACAAATTCTTCAAATTCCAGATGATGACTTGGTAGATCTGGAAGAAAGGCTTTCTTTGGATTACCCTAGACTTAATTAGGGTAATCAAATAGAGACTGTTTGAGGATAGGATGGACTTTCAACAGTTTGTGCAGGACAGGATCAGGACATACAACCTTGATGCCTAGGTCCATCTAGAATAAAGGGGGAAAAATGAAGATGATTTTTAGAAAAAAAGCTTAAAATTATGTCAATTTATTCACAATTTAAAGTTATATTAGGTCCTTACATATGAAATTGGCGTTTTGTTTGGGAGGAACATAAAGTTGTTTTTTTTTTAATATAATATATTTATTTACTCAAAGTATGTACCATTGCTATCTATGCACTTTTGCCATCTCATAGGTAGTTCATCGATCCCTTTACTAAAAAAACCATTCGGACGGGAATCAATAAAATCTTTGAAGTCGGTTTGGACTGCCCCATCGGAGTTGAATTTTTTCCCTTGCAAGAAGTTATCCAAATTTCGAAAAAAATAGTAATCTGTTGGGGCAAGGTCCGGAGAGTACGGTGGATGTCTTAGACATTCCAATTGAAGCTCTTCTAATTTGGTAGCCGTCTGTTGTGCAGTGTGTGGTCTAGCGTTATCATGAAGCAGCAGTGGCCTAGAGCGATTAACCAGCCTCGGTCGTTTAGCAGCTAGCTTTTCCATCATGGTTTGCAGTTGCTGACAAAAGACATCTGCCGTAATCGTCTGGCCAGATTTAAGAAAGCTGCAGTGAACGACACCAGCACTAGTCCACCAAACGCTCACAAGTAACTTTTTTGGAGTCAATTTTCGCTTGGGGCATGGTTTGGCTGGTTCGGCAGGGTTCAGCCATTGCGATGAGCGCTTCCGATTATCATACAGGATCCACTTTTCATCACAGGTAATGATTCGATTCAAAATCCCTTCATTATTGTGCCGGTTGAGTAATGCAACGCAGCAGTCAACGCGCGTTTGTTGATTTGCTTCACTCAATTCGTGAGGTACCCACCTTTCAAGCTTTTTCACCTTCCCAATTTGCTTCAAGTGGATTAAAACAGTTTTATCACTAACACCGCAGCCTGCAGCTAACTCGGACGTGGTTTGCGATGGATCCGCTTCCACAATAGCCTTCAATTCTTCATTATCAACTTTGGTCTCCGGCCGTCCACGAGGCTTGTTCTGCAGGTCGAAATTTCCAGAACGAAAACGTTGGAACCAAAAACGCACTGTGTTTTCTTTTGCGGCACCGTCGCCATACACATCATTAATCCTTCGAGCCGTTTCTGCAGCACTGGTGCCACGGTGGAACTCGTACTCGTAAATAACGCGATATTTCAAGTTTTCCATTTTGTAAACTGAGTGACGCAAAGAAAAAAAACAATTGAGGAAAAAACAAATGAATTATAATTTTCGAAACACAAATACTTGAGTAAATAGCTGTATAAATTTGAATTTGGAATTCCTAACCAAAGAGAAGATATTTGAGATCAAAGTTGCCAGTACGGCAAAACGCCAATTTCATATGTAAGGACCTAATATATATATAAAACAATAAATTATATGACATAAAATTTTACAATATAATAGAGTTTTTAACCTGATATCCGAGGAAAACCGACCTAAAAAGGAAGACAAAATAACAGAGTAAAATATGCTTTACTGTGCTAAACCATTTGTAGCAAAAAGAAGAAAAAAAACAACCGTGCATGTGCATTTATATAGACGGAAATTTCATTAAGTTTTTATGTCCACCCTAGAAAATTTGATCGCATATCAAAACGTATCTTCCCTCTTTATACATCTGCGTTTCTAAAAGCGCAAGGTTCGGCACATAAAACGGGACCTTAAAATTTGGACACTTTGTATGCATTCAGCAATGCTGGAGAAATATAACATACTCTCATCGCATTGCATTTGAGGAAGTCGAAGGGAACCCTTTATTTTCACAGTAAACTCTTCACATTTTATCTAATTTTTGTTTTTGTTATAAGCTCTTAACATGCTTCAAACATTATTGAAGAGGTTTCAAATATAAACATAATTTATAAGTCGTTACTTTCATTAGAATTTAAAAAAAAAATCACATCGCAAGAATAGGTGAGTAGAATAACTCTCAAGAATTGTACAAAATGTTATTATGTTAAATAATTTTCAAGTGGAAATACGAGTATTTTTATGTAGTAGATATAAGATGATTTGAACATGTGAATGTTTGACCTAACAACATTGTTTAAGATTGTCAGCTTGTATATTATATCATCAGTCCGAAATTAACTTTCTGTAGTAGATATAAGATGATTTGAACATGCGAATGTTTGAACTAACTACATTGTTTAAGATTGTCAGCTTGTATATTATTTCACCTGTCCGGAACTAACTTTTTGCAGTGGATATAAGATGATTTGAACATGTGAATGTTTGAACTAACAACATTGTTTAAGATTGTCAGCTTGTATATTATTTCATCAGTCCGGAACTAACTTTCTGTAGTAGATATAAGATGATTTGAACATGTGAATGTTTG
Organism: Odontocerum albicorne; assembly: GCA_949825065.1. Lineage (NCBI taxonomy): Eukaryota > Metazoa > Arthropoda > Insecta > Trichoptera > Odontoceridae > Odontocerum > Odontocerum albicorne. Next base: position 49,992,646 of record OX463842.1, on the reverse strand, counting down.
AACTAACAACATTGTTTAAGATTGTCAGCTTGTATATTATTTCATAAGTCCGGAACTAACTTTCTGTAGTAGATATAAGATGATTTGAACATGTGAATGTTCGAACTAACAACATTGTTTAAGATTGTCAGGTTGTATATTATTTCATCAGTCCGGAACTAACGCAGTATTTCAAACTATAAGTTAATTTGACAAAATGTTTTATTCCATAGTGAAGTGGTTGCAACTAATTAGTTGCACAACTCTTGCATAGCAAGACTTTGCTTTCTTGTGTTATTTTCGTTGTATTCAGAGAGTACTTGTATAGTGATTGAATAAATTGTAATTTGTTCAATCACTATTTCAAGTTTACATTAGAAGAATATTTTTCATATAGGAGACCATATAGTTTAAAATATCGAAATTAGAAATAAATAAATAAAATTGATTAGTATTTTGTATCATCACTTCCAATGAACTAAAAATATGTAAAATAGGTGTTAAGTAAAATCAATATTAAAATATTCATAAAAAAAAAACTTTTACGGAAGGGAATTAAGCTCGCAAACTTCCAATTAAAAACAGGCGTCTTACCTACTAAACCACAGAGTTCGTTTTACTTTGTCATTGGAAAAAGCATAACTACGTTTTAAAGCGAATTAACTGTTCAATTTTCCGTGATATTCGATACACTGTGTGCACATCCGAGTGGCATCGTTCCCTTTTATGATTATTTTGTACAACGTAAGTATGAAAAATTGTCAGCTTCTTGCGAGGAAATTGCCGCCCTAATAAAGGGTGCGAGAATCTGATGAGGTGCGGATGTAGGCGCGAGAAGATATCTTTTGGCGATAAACCGGAGTGGTTTCGCAAGCGCAGGAAGTGCAGTTATGTGCACTCAAATTTCGATCCTTACTAATTACATCCGTGGGGATGATTGAGCTATAAAACCTATACCCTCTATTGCAGGATGTTTGATGTTAGTGTCTTGGATGCTATCCAATATTGGGGATTTTTATTTCTTTTGACGATATGCATTTTACATGATATATGGTTCAGCATAATTTTGGTCCATAACCTTTTTACAGTATCAAAAGAACTTGATTCTTAATTTCATACTGTCTCATAATTTATTTATCAAGTAAGGCTAACGGTGCCAGTCTCAGGTTTATTGATAGCAACATAGTATGTACATAATACATTTAGACACATTTCAAGAACACATTAAAAAGATAATACATTAAAAAACGGAAGCTATCAAAAGGTCTGGGTTCATCTTATAACATCTCCCCGGCCAAGATACACCCCACCAATATAGGGCGAGCCCAGCCACGGGTACACCAGATGTTTTTCAGCCCACACCCTTGAACACGTAGAACAAGAATATTAAAAAAAAAAAAACACAGAAAATAAATAGATGACAAAAAAATACATTCAAGAGAGAAGACATTAAAAGGTACGGACTAATCCCACAAACATTCCCCCGGCCGAGATACACCCCACCAATATAGGGCGAACCCGATCGCAAGGGCATCGGGGGGCTTCCATCCCACACCCCCGCATATCTAGATTAAAGAATAAATAAAAAAACAAAAACGTACGGCAGAAAACTAAATAAAAGTAAACCCACATATACCACTTCAGGTTAACTGTCAGCAAGAACGAAAAGAAAATTGAGTTCTTTCTACGTTACCATTTTTATTTTTTATTTTAGTACACTTGATTCAATTATACATTTTCCAGCATTTTTTTGCAGTGACTCCTACTCACGTTTGAATTCATTCGAAAGATTCGTTTTCTCGAATGTCACTGATTTTTTCAACGTATCCATACCACCTCGTCATGATATATTTAATCTTAAAAACTCACATTTATCTATCTACTTTCTATCCTTACACTCAATTTTTTTTTTCTTTGTAATGTTTTATTGTAATAAGATCTGCGAATTAATGCTGCAAAATCCAGTCATGGTGACAGAAAATAGTGAAAGGAAAATAAAATGCGAAGTATGGATGAACAATGAAAGGTTGGAGCAACTTGAACAGAAATAGTTAATGTCGAAAGATGTCCGAAAAAATGTATCACAAAAATTATCACAAAAAGTTTTTTTCAATTTTAGTAAAAAAAAAAACACTTAAAAGAAATTTATAAAGATTTTTACACAAAACATACCATTTATAAATAAAACTCAGAATTGAAATTCTAATAATAATCTCTTTCACAATTCTGCCACAGCAGTAGGTCAGTAGAAGTATTAATAATGATATGAAATACATGGAAAAAAATTACACTCATTCCTGAGTCAAATTAGCCTCCATCCTCCTTAACTCGAACAGTGTTTAACTTAATATGTCCACATTCGACTCAGCGTTGTCCTCTGTTACACCAGAAAACATAAAAAAAACTCAAAATCGTGATGGAAAATCGCAAACTAAAGTTGCGTAAGACAGCTAACATCCTGAAGATATCATTTTGTAGTGTTTACACTATTTTTCATGAACATTTGGTCATGAAAAAGTTTTTTTCGAAATGGGTGCCGCGTTTGCTCACAATGGAACAGAAACAACAACGCATCGATGATTCAGAGCGCTGTTTGGCACTGTGACGCAATATAAACAGGAGTTTTTGCATCGGTATGTGACAATGGATCAAACTTAGATATACTCCGGAATCAAATCGGCAGTCAGCTGAGTGGAGAACAGCCTGTGAAAGTCATCCGAAGCGACCAAAAACTCAACAGTCGGCCGGGAAGGTTATGGCCTCCGTATTTTGGTATGCGCATGGTATATTATTCATCGATCACCTTGAAAAGGGAAAAACCATCAATAGCGAATATTACATAGCGTTATTGGAGAGTTCGAAGAAATGATTGCTGAAACTAACGCCTATTTTGAAACCAAAGATAAATCGTTCTACACGGCTGGCATAGAAAAGTAAGGAAATCGTTGGAATAAATGTGTCGCTCTTGAAGCAGACTATGTTGATGAATAAAGAAGAATTTTGGCAAACAAATGTTGTTTTAGTAGGTAGTCCCGGGATCTATTGATCGATGTGTTACTAGGGTTATAGAAGTCAATGTCACTTCTAAATGTAGCTACACTGAAAAAAAAACAGATCTTCTAAGAGAATGAGAGGGAACACATAAATCAACATGTGCTAGAGTGGTAATTGAGTTCACAGTACCATTCAAGACTTCATAAAGGCAGTCAAGTTTAGAAAAATGTAGCTTAACGTACTGCACTCCGATAGCCAATATTCTGGCTTTTGAACATTTGGTTGCTAGCTCCGATAGCCAAAATAGTGGCTTTCCCGAGCGGTAACTTTGAACCTTGGTTTTCCCCATTTACCGACAACATTCTGTTAATTTTATTTCACAATGGTGTACATAAAGGTTTAAATATTCCCTAAAATGTCTTAATATTTAAAATAAATTAAAGGATTAGCTTATATATTGTTTCTTAAAATTTTGGCGTTTTTGGGCTGCTTCGTATTTTTCTGTGTACCGTTTTATTTGGTCAGTCTGTATCGGTACATTGTTCGCGGCGGAGCTCCTCCTACTACTGTGGTGACCATTATTCTGTGAACTTTTCAAAACTAAAACTATTGAATATTTTTTAAATATATTTTTATCACCATGGATCGATTTAAGGAATATTTGAAAGAAAGTAAGGAAAACGACGTATTTAGTAATAGTAGTGAACATAGTGAAATTATAAATCAAAGTGTAAATAATATTGAATCTTCCTTGAATAATGCTTTTGAAAACATTGAAGACTTCCAACCTGACTGTGATGATGACCTTTTGATATTTGATAATGTTGACTCTATTGTGAATAATTCTATGTTAAATGATAACGACTCAGATGGTGGAAGTGATATCCAAGTGCGACCAAGTAAAAGAAGGCGAGCTGTTTTTTCAGAAAGTGATACAAATAGTGCTACCTGGGAAATTTTAAGTAATATTTTTCAACCAAAAGTGTATAATTTTTCCATTGGTAGCAGACGCGTTGGTCCTAATATTCCATCAAATTGTAATGAGCCTCTAGATTTTTTCAAATTGTTCTTTACTGGTGAACTAATGAAATCCATAGTCAGTAACACTAATAATTATGCAAATAATATTATTTCAAAAACTCAAAATTTAAGTAAAAATTCTCTTTGGCATTCTTGGAGAGATTTGGATGAAGGAGAATTTAGAGCTTTCTCGGGAGTCATTTTAAATATGGGAGTGAGACCACATCCTAATCTCCAAGATTTCTTCTCGACTGCTTTTGTCGCTTACTCGCCATTTTTCAGGAGTGTTTTTAAAAGAGATCGTTTTTTACAAATATTTTGGATGCTACATCTCAATTCCAATGAAACAGATAATAACGAAACACTTGAAAAAAGAGTTGAAAAAGTAAATGGATTTATGCAACATTTAGATAATAAATGTAGAGAACATATGATACCCAGTAAAGAAATAGTGGTAGACGAATCTGTAGTCAATTTTAAAGGCAGGATTTGTTTTAAAACTTATAATCCAAACAAACCAAATAAATGGGGAATCAGGATATACGTTTTGGCGGATTCGGGATTTGGTTATATTTATTCATTTATTCCGTATTATGGTGCCGTAACCACAAATAGGTTAATTAGACCTGATCTCCCATTTACTTCAAGAATTGTTTTGCACCTATACAACAATTTATTAATCTCCATTCCTGAAGCTGAAGGCTATCATATGTTTACTGACAGGCTATATACAAGCCCGCAATTAGGAGAAGAATTGATGAAGTTAAAAACTCATTTAACAGGTACAATAATGACGACTAGAAGGCATATCCCATTACTAATAAAAAATGCTAAATTGAAGTCAGGTGAAACAATTACATGTGTCAAAAATAACGAATTGCTTCTTGCTTGGAAGGACAAGAGAATAGTTACAGTATATACCAATCATTATTCAAACGATTATAAAACTGTAAGAAGAATAATGAGAGGTGGCGAAGAAGAAACCATAATAAAACCGAATATGATAATAAATTACACTAAATATATGGGAGGTGTGGATATTGCAGACCAGTATATTGCTACCTACCCATTTTTGAGAAAAACTTTGAAATGGTGGCGAAAATTATTTTTTTGGGGTCTTGAAGTTTCCGTTGTCAACTCATATATTTTATATAAGGAAAAACAAAATCAAATGAACTTAAAAGTTATGACACATCTTGAATTTGTTGACAAACTCATCATTCAATTAGTCGGAAATAACAGAGAAGGATTAAACTGTACAAAAGGCAGACACTGTCTCGATCCAGAACAAAGGTTGGATGGAAAATTACACATACTAATGCCTCAAAATGAAAAAAAATGTCGTGAGTGTATAGTGTGTTCAGATAAAAAACAACAAAAAAGGACCATATATTTTTGTAAAACTTGTGACAGCAAACCTGCTATGTGCGTTGGAGAGTGTTATGAAAAATATCATACCTTAAAAATTTATAAGTGATTAATTTAAATATGACAATAGACATTTATAGTGTTAAGTTATATGAATATATTTTTTTAATTTGCTAAAAACTGTTTATACTTGTGTCTTCAAAAACACCATGTACCTGAAAAGATTCTTTCACATGCCTGTTCCGCCTATTGGGACGATCCATCTTTTGTTTTCGGTGCCATATTCAAGTAAGTAACATATAATAACCCAAAACTAGAGCCAATGAGTTTGGAGGACTTTGGAGGATAGATATTCCCGGAATACAGAGAGCTAATAAACAATTGATTTACAGCCTCGCACCCAAACAGCCGGACTCGCGATAGAGTGGCCACAAAAACATCGTTGCAAATATATGTTAAATGTTTCTAACAAAAAAGACACTTCTTTTACAAAATAAGTACCTTTAAATTTTGAAGAAATATATAATATTATTATTATATAGGTTTAGTAATTATCTTGATTTTAAATAATTGTGTTTAGTGACTTTCTTCGACTAATGTCGTTCTAATATGTTATCGCGTTACAATGGTTACCCCATACTAGAAATAGGTTGTCTCAAAAGAATGAGTGAAATAATAATATTTTTGTATATTTTAAGAAAATTATGTTTATTTTTTTTAACCCCAAAGTAGACTACTGGTCATTAGTAAATCCAACAGGAGTGCAAAGTGTTAACGTGCTTCGACAAAATCAACCAATTTCTGATAGAATAATAAATCTTTAATTTAAGAGAGTAAATTAGACAGTATGCATGACAGTGAAGAAGGGAAAAATATATGCTAGGGTGTAATGAAGTGGATATTTATCTTTTTTGAGTACCTCAACAAGGACATGGCGTGACGACAAACATGATTATAGCACATTTTGTTAATTTATAATACATGTGTATTATTAAATATTTAATGGAAACTAAAATACGAGTGGAATTTTTTATTATAAGAAATACCCCTGAACTACGAGTATATCCCAATTTCACTGATAAGTTTTTTGTTTCATAACCATTGTTATCTGGTTCGAAGCCAAATAAAAACATTATTTTAAATACTTAGTTTACCTGACAAAGGGCAAAAGTCAAGGTGCTCGAAACTGGACTTACAATAATATCAAATCGTTCCAGTGGACTTAACAAAGTAAATTTTACATTGAATTTCCACGAAGGACAGTCCGAAATACTTAGAATATCCAACAACGATGTTATTCCATTGACGAAACTTTTCTATTTATGTTATTGGATTTGTGAAGTGACTTTTTTGTTAATTATACAATACATACATACATACACACCACCGCACTATTTTCCTACCAGAGTAGGCAGAGAAGACAGAGCTCCATACTTTCCTATTTTAACACACATCGTTTGTCTCTTCTACATCCATAAACTTAACTTTTACTAATTTAATTTTCCTTACTTCGAAATATTGATCCAACTTTATTTTCCTTGGTCTTCCCCCCCCCCCCAACGCCATCTACTCATATTTGCACATTATGCTTGTTTAGTTAGTCTTTCTTCATTCATTCGTTCTATATGTCCAAACCATCTAAGAATGCTCTTCTTCATCTTACTCAGCATATCAGTGTATGGTACATTCATCTTTAATCACGTCACTCTGTATTCTGTCATATATTGAGACCCAATAATGCATGCATATATACAGCATTTATTCGGCTTCTTCCAGTATTTTGCTATGTTAAATATTCATCTGTGGAATTCCACACAGTTTAATCCTTAAAATGTAGGTACATTTATAATAAAATTAATTTAAAACGGGACTTTCTACTTTTATGGAATCAAAAGTTGTAGATATAATATTACTTTGTTTTGAATATATTTTTACTCGAACAGGTACGAGTATTATGATTAAAAAGTATTCAAGTTATTTGATGAAAATGGGGAATGGATAGTGGAGCAGGCAAGAGCCTGTGAAATGGGACATTCCTTCGATCAATTGGCTTCCGTACAGCGTACCGCATCTGATACCCGACCGTGCACCACCACCGCCCATCCATCCACCTTGCAATACCAATCTGGTTTCCAATCTGTCATACTATATGCTGATCAGTTATATAATTTATTTTTGAAAGGGAATGAAAAGTTTAATGTTCAAAAAATGTTCAATGTTTTCGAATTCAATTGCCTTATTGATATAAAAACTCATTAATTTCAGATTTTTTTTTTCTTAACTGTAAAAATGTGTATGCTGAGATGACTTACCTTTACTGTAGAAATGTGTAACTTAAGACTGATGTGGTAAGTAAAATGAAGAAAAGCACTATGAGATGGTTTGAGCACATAGAATAAATCAATTTAAAAAAACTAACAAAACAAATATACAGTGCAAATATGAGTGAAAAGCGTGGTAGAGGAAGGCCAAGAAAAGTATGTTTGGATAGAGGGAATAATATTAATCTGTTCACCGCGTTAAAAATCAAATTCCACGAATCCTGTGCGCGGCACAATTTCAGCGTTTTTAATTTCTAAGTTTAAACACATATTTTGTTTAGAACCACTGATATTTGATTACAACACCAAGTAAACATGACACTTAAGTAATTTTCTGATAATTAATAATAGCCATTACTCTTAAGGAGACTCATTAAATAAAGGAGATAAACTTAACATTACGTAAAATAAACAAAGGAATGCTACGATCAAATCAATGCTTCATGACACTCACCCAATCAAATGCATAAAGCACTAGTAATGTTTATTTACGTAAGAGAGACTTAGTAATGTTTATTAACGTAAGAGAGACTCATCGCAGGACTCGATCCGCGCGACAGGTCGTTAATGCTGGAAATATTGAGAAACCAAAAAAGTTCGGCGCTCTGTTTATTCAACAATATCTCATAAACTAATATATTATTTGACAAGGTTTTCAGAGATGTCGCTAGAATAAAGATTATTTTAAATTTTAGTTCAGTTTTTATTCCGGTTTTGTGTCATTTTTTTTAAGTATTTGTGATTTGAAACTTGGATTGTCGTCAGATCACAGGCGTTTGTGCTTCCCGCGGGGAACACGTTAAGAGAGAAAAAAACGTAGAAAAAGACCTGTTGTGCTAGATCACAACCAGGTTGTGAGGAAGTAAGTTTTTTCCTTACTTCATCACAACCTTTCATTGTATTTTTTAAAGTTTTTTTTATTAAACAAAGTATTATATTGTACAAATATTTGTCAAGGCTACACCTATATACAAATTTATTACTTAACTAATCTTATTTATATATTATCATTAATGAACTTACTTAATCTTATTTTCCTACATGTCATTTTATTTTTATTTTTTACAATCTTAATACATATATGATTTCTTAGAAATAATGAACACCTACATACTACTTTTAACTAGATAACAATTCTTACAACTAATTATTTAGCAAGAACAAGTCCACTCGTTCAGGCTACTTGTATTCCATCACATTCACTCAGACCTTGGTCGTCCCAGCTAATGCTGTCCCATAATAATTATTAAATATTTTATTTATGGGCAAGAGAAGACATATTTTAAGGTATGCTTTAAATAATAATTCATTAAAAACATATTTTAAATACTAGGATGTTTTTCTCTTATTCTTTATAAAATATTTACAAGCACTACACAACCCCTCTAACAGTGAAAAGTGTAGAGAAATAATCCATACGTTTTCACCAAATAAAATAACAAAACAAATTAAACACGGAGAACACGAGCTGGATGACATTTTTAGAATCGCCTGCAGCACAGTGCAGCACACTCGCGTAAGTCGGACCAAATTCAATTTGATGTCGCACTCAGATATGGCGCGGAGTCAAAACAAAATTGTTACTATTTTTCATGGCAATATTACAGTGGAAGGCTCCACATTTCCCATGCAACGGTCCCCGGCTCATGGGCTGTTGCGAGAAATGAATTCCGCATGAGTAACGGCCATGTTTTATACACACATTTATTTTCCCATGAATTACATACACTATGGCAGATTTCACGATAAAATATCTCGGACCAACTTCAAAGCTGATATTATATTTCGAAAATGAAACGTCACGTCAAAAACATATGGACACGTTCGTGTGGAAATCAAACTGAAATACAATTTTCGTTGATTTTGCACTATTTGTGATTGAAGATGAAATGCAAATCACTGTGCAAATGAACGAATGAAATTTCATCCACAAGTAACAAATGTTGGGTTTTGAGTAAATGTGAAATAAGAATCGTACGAGTATTCGTTATTAATGAAAAACTATGTATTGTTATTAGTTATAAGTACATAACTTTAATTTATTTTCGTACAATGTAGGTCTATTTCATCAAAGGTAGGTCTATTTTGTACAATGTAGGTCTATTTCAACCAAATGTAGGTCTATTTCGTACAATGTAGGTCTATTTCAACCAAATGTAGGTCTATTTCGTACAATGTAGGTCTATTTCAAACATAATATGTTATAAAGTATAAACATTGAAACGTTCAAACGGTTTATAAAAAAATACAATACAATGAACAGCATACATATACCACTTATTAGAAAAGAGCACAGCAGGCCAAGGCCCAGGGTTGTATCCCTCGCATGTAAGGACTTTAAAAAAACTACATGGACAAAAAAAACTGTTTAGAAAAAAATTTTAACCAAAATTCTATCGTATAATTTATTTACGCAATACATATAGAAAAACACAATAATCCTCACAACAATATGCAATACATATATAAAAAAACACAATAATCCTCACAACAATATAAAATGTATATAAAAACACATAATAATCCTTGCAACAATATGAATAAAAAAGCTTTAGAAAAAATCAAATATTAGTAAACAATTTGGAAAAAAAGTTAAAGGATCAAATACAAGACGTACATGATGAACAATTATGCAAATTAACATTTAAAGAAATCCCGAAATATAGAAACCAAAATAATTATAATAGAATTAATCATACTATTAGCAACTATCATGGCACATACACGAACTGTGTGAGGTAATGGTTTGGAATCAATATAATAAACTGTTTTTTTTTTGTTACACTAATATTTTATGAAACATTTATAAGTAAATAAATAAATCCTAGTAAAAATAACATTCAAAGTTTTTTTTCTATGTCTGGTTTATTTTTAATACGTTATATTATAAATACTGGTAGCTGTTAATCGGGAATCGCAGCAGATATCGGAAAATTTAGAGAAAATATGGAGTAATCCATTTCTAATCTCTACAAATTTGGTTGTTCAGATGTACAAAATCATTGATCGTTCATTTGCGTAAAACTGACAAGAATGTAAGCAATTCCAAGTCCCCAGACTACTCTCTCGATTCAAGAAAATGTCAAGTTAAAGAGTTCAGCGAGATCCAAAAAAGACTGTCAAAAATAAGGTTCAGAAATAAAAAGTAAAGTAAATAAATCCGCTGCTGTCTCAAGAGGCCTATGAGATGTAGTTTGAAATAACAAATACTATATATGAGCATATAAAGTAAGGTTAAAATTTACAAAACTTGTGTGACGGAATTATGACTTATGTAATTTAGTCTAGAGCAGCTTAAACAAAAATTAAAAGTATGCTCATAACTAATTAAACGGAACCATCAGAACTATCACAGGCCAAACATCAACAGATAGACCGAAGAATATTTATAACTCAATATCTAAAGATAGGCAGTTCTGATGAAAATAGACGACAGGTCTAACTTTAGGGAAAAAAATTAACAAAAAAAACGGAAAAGATGATTGATATAAAAGGGATACGCATCTTTATAGAGGCTTGGAGTATTTACTATGAGAGAAGCCACTAGAAGAACTATTATTCGGTATCATAGGTGAAAGCGTTTGGAAAGTGTGAGAATCATAGTATTGCCATGCTCGGGAATCATGTTTTTAATAAGTCTCACTTATATGGAGTTCTATCTATTTTATGTGTAGTGGTCACCAGATTGTTAGTCACATCGTGGAGAAGAGAACAACATATTCATTCCATAAAGATAAAGGAAGGAAAACCATTTAGACAGTCGATCGGAGCGTGGTTGTTATTGCGACAGGATTTTGAGTACTTGGGCTTTCAGGATGAATGACGTGTGGAAAAGATTTGTGTGGGCTCTTGAGTGTGGGTTTCTTCTTGTTGTTTTGTATTTGTTTTTCTGTATATTTTTGTGTTAATTTTTATTCTTATGATTGTGTGCGGTATATTACGGGATGAACATTTTTGGTTTTATTTTTGTTTCATTTTGGGTTCATTTTTAGTTTTACTTTTGTTTTTGTTTTTATTTTTATGATTGTGTGCGGTATATTATGGGATGAACAAGTTTGGTATTTCTGGAGTGATGATGTGTGAAGAGTTTGATTCTACATGATGTTTCCAGTTGTAATTGAGTGTCACTGTTTGTCTGGTTAATGAGAACGTGCAACGGGGTTTTGTTTTTGTGTAATCAAAAATCGGAAACAAGTATCGATTTATTTTTTCATGCTTAATATCCTCAGTGATATACAGGCAAAAGCCTAGTTTACTGGGGATACGACAAACGAAAGGCGACAAACCCAGATCCATTAAAATAATGTATGTCCAAATTAAATTACCTGTTGTTTTTTCCCAAATTATGTATATTTCTTGGCATGTGTAATAATAAATAAATAAATAAAAACAAATTCCTGAAAGGTTTGGAGAAGATCTATCGAGCTACTTCTGAGGCTGTAACATACTATATAAAAATTCTTCATATCCAAATGTGAGAGAGAAAGCCTACAAGGGATGATAGACACTTTAGTTCTTGAACAGTTGTAGTACGGTCATTGAAGGTAAGATTTTTGTAAATATCTACAGTTTCCCATAAGTCCACATCTTATGATTAAACAAGATTATCTTGGTCAGAAAGCTCTATTCTGATTGAACAAGACGATCTTGGTCAGAAAGCTCTCTTCTGATTGAACAAGATGATCTTGGTCAAAAAGCTCTCTTTTGATTGAAAAATATGATCTTGGTCAGAAAGCTCCCTTCTGATTAAACAAAATGATCTTAGTCAGAAAGCTCTATTCTAATTTAACAAGATGATTTTGGTCAGACAGCTCTCTTCTGATTGAATAAGATGCTCTTGGTCCGAAAGCTTTCTTCTGATTGAACAAGATGATCTTGGTCAAAAAAACTCTATTCTAACAGAAAAACTTCCTTTTACCAAATATAGTCCCAAGACATATCCTGCATAGAATAAATGAAATAATTTTTTTTTTTTTTTTTTAAATAGATATGACCGAAGTCATAGGTATCTAGGTGGGAAAAACACTAGGTGGGAAAAAGTGGCTGTGTCGTTCGAGGAGAGTAGCACAGCGCGGGGTTCAAACCGATGACATTCCACACGGAAGTCCAGTGCGTTACCGCGCGACCATGCACCTCTTAAATTAAAATTTCACTTTGTACGATCAGTGCTGGTCAACATGCTTTATCTTTTCAACATGGTTGGAAGGGATGGAGACAGGAGGTACACCGAGTTCGAGACATAGCAGACAACCAAAATGCATTGAGCATGCGGTGAAAAAGAAGATAATTGCGCATATTCGATCTTCTTATTTACTCGTATATAAAGCTTTAAAATAAATTAAATTAAATTATTCATAAATATAGCTTTAAAATAAATTAAATTAAATTATTCATAAATTTAGCTTTAAAATAAATTAAAATAATAATAATTTAAAACTTAACTAAGACAATAGTTTAACAATTTATTTTACTGTTATTGAAAATATTGTATAACAGAATGTGGAATGAATGTATGGTTGATGATGAATGTAAGGTTGATGTATTAAATTAGACGATCAAAAGCACTCCATAATGGTTTGGGAATGTAAAATGAATGAACGAAGAAAGACAAATAAAACAAATACACTGTTAAAATGTTTTTTTTTTATTTTCTTTTATTTAACCTGGAGAGTGTATTGCCATGTGCCAATCTCTTCCAACCAACCAGAAAGATGTTTTAATGGGCCCTAAGTAAAAACCAGACTGAAATCCTATTTAAAAAAAATAGGTTCCAGTGGGGATCAAACCCGCAACCTCCGGATCGGCAAACAAGCGTCTTACCACCAGGTCACGGAGGTTTTCAGTGGTAGGCGAGGTTAAAGAAGACCAACAACCATTTGTTTGAATCAAATGAGTGAAACTTTGAAAGAAGAAGAGAAAGTAAAAAGTGATATAAATCGTTTGAATTGTTTAAGAAGGTGTATGTATATAGAAAAGGCGAAAGATGTGAGCTATGAAAGGAAAGTCGGACACTCCATCCTCTTTGTCTACCTGATAGGAACATGGCATGATGGTATGTAAGCTTTACTGTACATACACAACGAAAGTGTATTAAAATACAATACAATACTTCCACCTCTAGCAGCCTCATGGTTGATTTTCTGACATATCATTTGAATAATTGATTTGATCATAATAATGCTGAGTGTCTCACGTTGCATGATCACTTGTGTCCTCATGATGAAGGGTATCAGGCTCTGGAAGCGGGGAACAGGGAAACCATTAATATCAATGATGAATGGAGTATTTCACTCAAATCGCTAAGCCTCTCCTATAGCAAGATTGCCATCACATCACAAAGGGTGAACGAGGGGTGCTCGATGCTCTACTCATACTGGAGATATGCTGACTAGTTGACTGAGGCAGAATCCATCTTCCATTTGATGATTAGCTGACAAGGAAGGTAACGCTGTACAATAATATATCATCAATTATACTCAAATATTTATTCTCGGATGTTTTTACGTAAGGGTCTTATCTAATCAAATAAAATGTAACATAATTCAATCCTTTCTAGGGAGAAAAACGTTGAATTTTGGCTAATTTACAGGTGTCGTTAATCTTATTTCTTTCATAAAAGTTTGTAACAAAAAAATGTATTTCTTCATAATTATTATTTTCTTGTCCTTTTCCAGATTTTTTCCGCTTTCCCAGTTTTTTGGTGATATTTGCTAATATTATATTATATATTAAATATAATGATTTAACACTTAAATGTGAAAAAATCTAAACAATAAACTTACATTAAATTAACAGGGCTGTTTCATTTTACAAAGACATCGTTAAATTGTCTTTAGACTAACTAACTGTTTAGATTTTTCTATACTTAAGCACTTAATCATTTCATTGTAATTTATTTTTATCAAACACTGTTTATTCCACTTTTTTTATGACGGTATAACCCTACCGGTTTCAAGGCTTTCACCTCATCTTCAGGGGAGCGCAAACAAGACTCCCCTGAAGATGAGGTGAAAGCCTTGAAACCGGTAGGGTTATACCGTCATAAAAAAAGTGGAATAAACAGTGTTTGATAAAAATAAATTACAATGTCTTTAAACCTCCACAATGTTAATGCCTTAACTATAAACAACATACTTAATCATTTCGTTTAAAATAAAGTTCTACAATAGAAACACCAAATAAATTAAAAATTCAAATATTACATATTGATGAACTGGGGGCTTTCATTTGATTTTTATTACTATATCCACTATGGTCAATTCATCCAGCAACTGGCATAAATCTACGGAAATCTTGTCTTGTTGTATTTCATTAATAAATCGTTCTACATGTCCAAACCATCTCGAAGTACTACTCTCTATCTTATTTAATCCACAAACCTCATTCCTGATCATTTGATCTTGCATTCTATCATGCATTGTCGGGCCATGTATTCTTCCCAGAGTGCGCATTTCTACAACATTTATATGGTTCCTTTGAGTATTTTACCAAGTCCACGTTTTACTCTTATACCCCATTGTTAGCTCTCGTATATACGATAAAATTAGATTAACTTTTTTATGTCAAATATATAAACAAAATCCAAAATAAATTTCTCCGCCCCCTTGCGACAGGACGACTGCGTTGACAGAGTCGCGGCCGGGGCGTGGGGTCGGTATCAGGGACGATGACGCCCGCGGTGTACCGATGATTTATGTGTCGGCCTGAAGAATCCAATATCCGTAAAGCCCCGGTGATAAATGACTCGGTGTGGCCGCTCAGTTGATTCGGGGCCGCCGCCAGGTGAGAGAGACTCCTTGGCAGATATTGTTCTCTTGACATTCAGACCTTATTCACATTGGTAATGTACATTGTCATTAACAATATTATACACTAAAGAAAAGAAAGGAAAGATACGAATAAATATTATTGATGTGAATTGAAATAACAAAAGCAGGTAAGACAGGTATGACAAAGATATGAATTAACCAGACTATGCTCAAAACAATCAAAATCCATCTGGTCAAGTTTATTCTAGTATTCTTCATAGCACTGTACGGAGTGGAAATATGAAATATGACAAATAAGGTAACAAACATGATAAATGTCTTTGAGATGTAGTGTTGGTCGTGGATGGTCCAAATTCCATGAACCGTAGGACGCACTAACGTCTACCACCCAGGAATTGGGGATTACCGAAAAACTTTCGATAACACGCAGAAAAATTATCTTAACGTACTTTAAGCATGTTGCTAGAAGGAATGATTAAAGCCTGGATAAGTTGGTTATCAAGGGAATAGTTAAGGGAAGGTGAGCCAATGAAAGGTGTAATGTGATATGGATGGACCAAATAATAGAGTTTACAGGATCCTCTCTAAGTGCTGCATTCAACATGGTCCAGGAACGGGAAGGATGTTGACAAGTGGTACTTCATAAGAAGAAAAATACTGTGATATTAGAACAATGCATGGTGTGGAAATGTACGTTATAATACGGAATTAAGTGGTAAATGATGAACGTGAAGTTAAAACTGATGTATAAAGTAAGATGAAGAACAATCTGAAATGGTTTTGGCATGTGGAACAAACTTATGAAAAAAGTCAGAAAAATACATTTTTGTAACGAATATAAGTGGAATACGTGATAGAAGAAGACCAAGGAAAGAATTATTGGAGTTAAATACATCGTAGGAGCTGTTTGTAAAGGTATATGGAATCGGCAAAATATGTGTATCTAGAAAGCATAGTCTGGCACTCTATCTCCTCAACGTTTTCCAGCAAACAGAAAAACAGGTTAAGAATCTACTAAACAAAAGAGTTGTTTCAACAAAAATATGAAAATTTAATTTATTGAATTAAAGCGGGAATTTTGCTTTTCTTAAAATGATGGAGCATTCTTTTCAATTTGATTCAATTCAATATAATAAATTATATGAACTTTTTTCAAAAAGATAGAGAAGCTTATAACTTACTTATCAAAAACCTCAACTCCGACCTATATCATAAAGGATTGCTTTTTATCTTCATTTTCAAAGGCCTCCCTCAATGACTATCACTGCTACCTGTTTCCGGCGTTCTGTTTCAAATTCTTCCCATCATCTTACCACGCAGTGTATATGTTAACATACCTGTATATGTAGAACACTACAGTACCCGGCGGTAAGTAATACACATCGGGCTTAAAAAAGAGACTGTCGGCCATAATCGGCTAACTTTGGCTTTGTAGAGTGTCGTCTCTGTCATTCATACACGTGTTTCATCGTGATTTGTCAATCATTATGGTCGTCATCATGTGACAGAGATGACGCTCTACAAAGCCGAAGTTAGCCGATTATGGCCGACAGTCTCTTTTTTAAGCCCGATGTGTATTACTTACCGCCGGGTGCTGTACACAAATAAACATATGAACACTACACTCAACGCCGAATTTGTTACTATAAAAAATTGGAAGATCTTCAAAGATTTCTTTGAAGTCCATTTTCCATTGGTATTTTTTTGCAGTTTACTTATCAAATCTGTATTTCTGAAGGTATATATTCGGGGAGAATCTAAGCCAATTGCCGCAGCTACTACCTTCATATCCTAAGACTCATCAGAAATATATTTGTTTCGTTATATTTTAATCTGTCAATAGATGGTTCGAGCGGCCTTGAGGAGAGTTTGTTCTTTAAACGGCGCTATATTAATTGTTCTTTTATTATAACTATTAAAAAATATATTATAATTTTTCGTTACTTTAAACGCTGTTCTTAATTCCCAGTTTTTCACAATATAGTAAATGTTATTACAAGTACGACTTTGAGTCGACGATTTTTTTTAAAGATATCGTCTTAAGCTTTGTAGACCTCCATATTAGAATCATTATAACCATCATAATTGTCAACCTGGGTCGATACACTGCTGGATGAAGGTCTCCCCAAGTCGACTTTTTGCTCGATGGTGTCATGTGATGCTGCCATGCTTCCTGAGTCCATATATCCAGCGTACCTACGGTCTTTTTATGGACTTTTTTTATGCCTCTTGGATACCATTTGATTATTTCGGATGTCCATCGGGAATCTGACATTCTAGCTAAATGTCCTGCCCATAGCCACGTCATTTTCTTGCACACCTTTATTACGTTTTCTATCTTTGTTTTATTGCGAATCCAGGTGTTTCATTTACGGTTTCTTTTAATATATCCTAACATACATCTCTCCATGCTCCTTTGTACGGTCTGGAGCTTTTGTGTGTTCATTGCTCTGAGCGTCCATGTCCCACAGCCATACGTAAGTACTGGAAGGATGCACTGGTTGTAAACCCTTCGCTTCAAGGATATTGGGAGATTACTTTTGAAGATGTTGTTTAAACGTCCAAATGAGCTCCATGTTAGTTTTGACCTTCGTACTATTTCCACCGATATGCCACCTACAAAGGAAATAAGTTGGCCCAAATACACATATATATTCCTGGACTAATTCCAGCTGTTTCCATCTGCAGTTATTGGTTTCAAGGTAGTAGAGCTGTTCATCATATATTTGGTTTTTGATACATTTATTTTCTTTCCTGACCTTTGCCAATTCCTCCTGAAAATAATTCGAGTTTTGTGAGAATATAACAATATTTATTGTCTGCAAATCTCAAATAACTCGGATATTTTCCATCAACCACCAGGCTTTTATTGTCCCACTCCATTCCAGTTTTCTAGACATATTCAAGAGTAGCTGTGAATAATTTTTGGGAAATAATATCTCTTTGACAAACTCCCTTACCAATTTGGAAGATTTGTGGAGATGTATTTTTGCTCTTCCATCTTTATAAGGGTCTTTCAAATTAAGCATTTTTTTAATTATTGGATAAAACACAGATGAAGTCGTGAACTTGCCTGGATTTCGTGACATTTTAGAAATCTAATGTATGGCATTTATAAAACACGGAGTCGTATACAATACAACCACGCGTTCAAATTGTTGAATTATTTTACGTATTGTAATCTCCAGAAACGGTGATATAAATTGGTCACTAAGATCATGTGATCTGACACCGTTGAACTATTTTCTTTGGGGTTACGTGAAAAACCAGGTTTATAAGAATGACCCCCAATCAATTTCTGAGCTAAAGGACGAAATTATTCGCGTTATTGGTGAGTTAAAACCGCAATTATGCCAAAATGTCATCGAAAATTTTGACAAAAGAGTGGACATCTGTGGAGCTGCAAGAGGTACTATAGATATTTAGCGTGGATTATTTTTTGTATTTAAATATCATACATTATACTTTAATGATCAATAAAAAGTTTTTTGAAATCAAAGCAAATTGTGTATTTTATTCAAGAATTTAAAAAACCGCTCAGTTTGAAAGAGCCTTTATAACATATGTTATTAAACAACTGAATGTATGCCTTCTCAATGCCTTGTGTTTTAGAGCTTCTAATATGGCAACTTTTTTAACTAAGTCAAAGGCCTTTTCGTAGACTACAAAATCTTGCCATATTAGAATATTTAATGATACATTACCATCTAAGAATAACAGAGCAGTTTATTATTATTATTCATAAAAGGTTTTTTTTATACTACAACCTCCGCGACCAAGTTTGTATTATTTAAAAAGATTTCCGGTCTGGTTTCTACTTTAAGCCTCGTATGTATTGGGTGTAAACATAAGTTGTGTCCGTTTTTTTCCAAATTTAAAAATGAGCATAAAAAGTAAAAGAAAATAGTTAAGGTTATACGTCATTCGAAAGAAAATTTTCAGCTCTACAAGATATTGTGTTAGCTTTTACGTTACATATATTATTTTATTTGATTACAAGCCTTCAAAATGGAATGTCAAGTACACGAAAGTAAGCATTTTCGACACCTCCTTCTGTTCGCGTTCAATCGAATCAATCAATTGTCGAACGTTGATTTTTGTTGTTTTCACTCAAAACATGTGGAACCCAAGCGCCAAACTTCTGGACTTTTCTCATTGATTTAAGATGGCGGTATACAGTCATGTGACTACAAGTCATCTGCTCAGCCAATTCTACGGTGGTTTGAAGGGGATCTTCATGAATAATATGTTTTAAGCGGTCCTCATCGAAATCCACTGGTCGTCCGGAACGCTCCATGTCTTTCAGGTCGAAATTACCGTTTTTGAAACGCAAAAACAATCAACGAGCTGTTCTTTAATTCAAAACATCTCCACCATACACTTCGCAAATATTGCGAACAGCTTTGGGAGCTTTATTCCCTCGATTGAACGTGAACAGAAGTAGGTGTCGAAAATGCTCACTTTCGTCTACTTGACATTCCATTTTGAAGGCTTGTAATCAAATAAAATAATATATGTAACGTAAAAGCAAACAAAAAATCTTCTAGAGCAGAAAATTTTCTTTTAAATGACGTATAAGCTTTACCATTTTGTTTTACTTTTGGTGCTCATTTTTAAATTTGAAAAAAAAAAAAGGACACAACTTATGTTAACACCTAACATTTCTGGTTGTTTGAAATATATTGCCACATAGCAATAAGCTCGCCAGATACAATTTGACGAGTTTGTCCATCGAAACTATAGTACATTATCTCGTGATTTGTAGCTTCTACAATAGAATGCAGCCAGCCCTGGAAACAGGAGAATATTATGCCTACAACGCTGGGCGCTTTCCACAATAAGTTCCTGACAATAGGTCCACTGTTCCACTAATGAGACTGTCAACACTTTTCGTGGAATAGAGGGACTGTCATGAACTTTTAATGAATTTGTGTAATAAAGTGACACTTGAAAACTCCCTCTTCACTATTTTATCCACTTTAGAAAATGCGGAAATTGTATTTATGTAGTTATGTTTAAATTCTAAATCTCATTCATACCATAATTATACTCCGTTCCAACAAATTTTCTACATATTTTTGTCTACAAAATATTTTCTTTTAATAGGTGGCATAAACTTTTTGCTTTTCTTCTAAAGTGAATATTCATTCGACTATGTTATAACACATGTTCTTTAGCAAGTGGATATGTTAAATAGATAATCTGTTCAAAAATGTATTAAAATCGAATGGAAAATATGTAATCATTTAATTACAATAAATTCATCAAGTGTGCTTCAAAACAATGTGGAAAATCTTCGTTCTGTGATTTATTTCTATTTATTCCACAGATTCATACATCTTTTCATAGAGATCATTCAATTTCTTTACCTTACAGTATCCAAAGATTGCCGAGAGTTAAAATAATTTTTTAACTAAAGTTAATATAAAATATTTCAAAGAGATTTTAACTGAAGTAAATGTTAGAAGTTTGAGATTGAAGAACACGTTTACGAAATCTAAGGATGTGAACGTGGATAAGGTTGTATGATGATATAATAAAATGACGTGGAGATCTGTCCACTCTGCCTACCTCAAAAAAACGTGGAGAGATGTAACGGTACCAAGTTTTATTTATTATCTTTCTTTTCTCTCTTTTCGCTGGTGGTGAATCGAGGATTGTGCATACGTGTTTGTGCGTTATTTCCTCATTAATTCTTTTAAAACTGCTTATCTATTTCAATGTATTACTGCCTAACTATTTCAATATTGTCTCAACTATCTTACTTCCCATTTGTCATTATGTAAAATTTGGACTCCTTTGAGGCTTTTTTTTTCTTTTTTTTTCTCGCTCTTGCTGACAGTTAACCTGAGGTGGTATATGTGGGTTTACTTTTTATTTTGTTTTCTGCCATACGTTTTTGTTTTTTTCTTTTTTTTTCTATTTATTATTTAATCTAGATATGCGGGGGTGTGGGATGGAAGCCTCCTGATGCCCTTGCGGTCGGGTTCGCCCTACATTGGTGGGGTGTATCTCGGCCGGGGGAATGTTTGTGGGATGAGCCCGGACCTTTTAGTGTCTTCTCTCTTGAATGTATTTTTTTTTGTCATCTATTTATTTTCTGTGTTTATTTTTTTTTATATATTCTTGTTCTACGTGTTCAAGGGTGTGGGCTGAAAAACATCTGGTGTCCCCGTGGCTGTATTCACCCTATATTGGTGGGGTGTATCTTGGCCGAGGGGATGCTATTAGATGAGCCCAGACCTTCTGACCTAATGTATTATCTGCAATTTGTGTGTTTTTGAAGTGTTATTTAAATATAATCTGTACATACTATGTTGCTATCAATAAATCTATTATTTATTTTATTTAAGTGCTTTTTAAGGACGTTACTTAATTTGAAAGACGCCTGCCTTCAGTCCGAGTTTTAAAAAAAGTGCTAGTTTAGTTTTCAGTTTAAGATTGTTAAATGCTATTTTGGTTGTTCTTCTTCTTCCTAGTGCCATGTCAGGTTCCCCCAACGTTGACTATCACCTGAGAGTAGACATCTTTGTCCCCGGCAGACCGAAAAAGATCTCCAACATCCCTTATATTACAATCACGTATATTGCGGAGCCTGGAGATTTTCCTCCTGCCAACACTTCTTCGGCCTTCTATTTTGCCTTCGATGATCAGGTGCAGTAATTTAGTTGTTACGATTTAGATTTATGAGTGGCAATAGGCCATCAGACTGTACCATATATAATGAACGTGTAAAACAATTTAAATATATGCTGAATCCTATTTTTCATGAAAAGTCTTTTTTTTTTAAGTTAGCTTTAAATATGTTTTTTCACATCAGAAAAAATCGGATAAAATGTTGTAATATATTCCTAGAACTTATTATGATAGCTCAGCGTGCGAATCTAATTGGATAAGCCAGATTTCTCAATTATGCAGATTTATATATAATATTATCTTCAAAATACCGTTAAAAGATTTTATCCCTAGCCAAATGTATTTTCCAGAAAGAACGAAAATATTAGTCCTTATTTTCTCATCCTTACAAAATTGAAGAGAAATTTTAAAGTAAAAAAATATATCCCTGACAATTGGGTTTATTAATGCATAAAATATCCAACTAAATCCAGAAATTCCAATATTTATTTGTTTATTTAATTAATGACACAACAGTATCTTTTATATACAAATAAACATATGACAAGTTATACAAGTACTTACAATTATTGACAAAAAATACAAAACTTTGTCTTAAACAAACAAGGAGATACAAAAAAAAAACAGTAATAATAAATTACAAAGTCATTGTTAAAAATTATTTAATATTAATATGTATGTTTAAGTTCAATATATGTATGCATCATATATCACAGAATATTACTAAATTTTACCAAATAGACTTACGTAATTGTCGAAGACTTGTTTTATAGTGGTCAAGAACTTTTAATTGTTTTTAGTGGAACTACGCTTACATAGAACAGGAAGAATTGGATTTTTCGAGAATTTTATGGATAGATCTTGAGATATAGAAAACACATGGCCTCATTAGTAGAACGAGATGCAAGTTGCATTGCAGAATCGAAATCTTCCACATGTTGATGCAGGGTTACTCAACTCCAGAGTCTAAGTAACATATTGTCATTAGTGTTTCGTTTATATAAAAAATGCATTATTGAATGTTTTGGTGATTACAAAAATATTTACTTTGATTGAATTCAATTTTCCGAATGGCTATTCATAAAAAATGGGTTTTCCCAGCCAGTGAGCAATTTTGAGCAGAATATGTTTATTGAGAATACAGAATATCTTCTAATAGCGCAATCAAGGCAAGCTCTGGGTATCAAAATAAACCAGGTTTATCAAATAAGAATATTAATTTCGTATCTTTACTACATCAGAAACTATATATTTACTAAACATTCAACAAATAGGAGACAAGTTTATAAATGACCGCTCATTAGTTGGCGTATGGTTATTCGTCAAAAGTAGATCTTTATTAATCGAATTTCTAATAGCCTTTATTTAGATTTGATGATTTTGTACTCGGATTTAATATGGAATGTGCGGCTAACATTTATCTTTTTGTGCTGAAAAAATCGGCGCGTTTCGGTGCTGTGTATTCAATACACATGTAAA
The DNA here is from genome assembly GCA_949825065.1 of Odontocerum albicorne. Lineage (NCBI taxonomy): Eukaryota > Metazoa > Arthropoda > Insecta > Trichoptera > Odontoceridae > Odontocerum > Odontocerum albicorne. Next base: position 49,969,080 of record OX463842.1, on the reverse strand, counting down.
AATGGGCGATTTAAAATCGGAAAAAATAAGATTATTCATAGTCAATCGCTTAAGTTTATTAAATTTGAAGTCAAAAGCAATAATAATTGAAATTAAATTGCTGAAAACATGAAAAAAAACATTGAGCGACATTCACAAAACGGGCGAAGATACCATTCAAATGGATGCCCGAGAGCTACTGAGACCTGAGACGGACTAACACAGTATATGTTAAACCTCGAAGGAAGAAACACAACTGGGAACTGAGATTCTATTTCTTGCGTTTCCATATACCGAAGTAGAGTAAAAGTGAGACGTGAATAGCGTCGCTTCTCACCCATAGCGGTTTTTAGAATGAATATACGTACGTTACACACTGGCACTATAGTTTTTTTGGTTTTATGTTCATATATACATCCTCGTTTATACCATCACGTCGTTTCAGACAGAGAACCAGACTTTCTTATTTCGACACACACACCTCTTGACTCTTCTACGTCCATGCACCTTCTCATACAACTTTTACGATTTCTCTGACTTAACATATAACTAACTTATTTTAAAAAAGTATTTACTCAATAAAATAATGATTTCCTGGGTCATCCTCTGTTAGGCTTTCCACTATTTGCACTGTATACTTGTTTTGTTGTCTTTCTTCATTCATTTGGTTCATGGCACTTCATTTCTTCGTTCATGGCAAATAATTAAATGTTCACCATCCTTAGGGTAAAAACATATTTTGCCCAAAGGCAATATGCCTATTTAGCTCCCATGACATGCAATGGGGTGCTTAATTCAATAAAGGTAAAGGGAGGAAAACAGTTTAGGCAGTCGATCGGAGCGTGATTGTTATTGCGACAGGAGTATTTGGGCTTGCAAGAGGAATGACTTGTGGAAGAGGTTTGTGTGATCTCTTGAGTGTGGTGATTTTTGTTGTTTTATATTTATATTTTTGTGTAAATGTTTTTTTTTGGCTTTATGGTTATGTGCGGTATATTGTGGGATGAATGATTTGATCTTTCTGGAGTAATGAAGTGTGAGGAGTTTTATTTCGCGTGATGTATACATATGTAATTGAGTGTCACTGTTGGTCAGGTTGATGAGAATGCGCAACGGGGCTTTGCATAATCCAAAATTGGAAAGAAGTATAAATTTATTTTTGCATGCTATATGTCCTTAGTGAGATACATGCAAAAGCCTAGTTTACTGGGGACACGACAAATGAAAGGCAACAAACCCAGATCCATTAAAAATTGTGTGTCCGAATGAAATTACCTGTTATTTTTTTGCAAATCATGTATATTTCTTGTCATGTGTAAAATAAATTTTAAAAAATTGTTCGACATGCCCAAATCTCAAATTTTTAAGTTGACTATTTATGTTCATGAAGAAAAGGCGAGACTTAAGTAAGGGAACAATATGAAAGCGGGTATTTAGTGATATTAGTTGATTGATATTGTTGACGAGCTCCGTAAGATACTTAGCTTGCCCGGAGGTTTCGGGTACGATTTTCAATGGTACCAAAAATGAGAATTGGTCCAGTAACAATACTTGTAAGCACTTAACGTATACGAGTGTTGCAATCTCTTCCAAACATATGCGAAGTCAAACACCATTGAGGAAAGATTGTTTTTTAATAAGCAACGCTATATTAAGTCATTTTATTATTATTAACTTAAGGCTTTCTTTTATACTTTACAGGATAGAGTCAAACATAACACTAGTGTTTTTTAAGGTTGGTCCTTTACTACATATATTTTTTCTCCTGAAAAAAAATTCAAATGTACGTCAAAGTAATCCCTATTTACGGGACATCAGATTGATAAGATACAATTTAGGCACCGTTGGGAAATGGCCAGTTTTCCTGTCCAATGGCACATTCTTATCGCCCTCCTGGGTGGAGCGTCTCTGAAGAAGGAGAAAATCTCGGGGAATCCCAAGGGAAGAGAATAAAATTATGGGAAGAACTTCCTGCTCTGATCGGTTCCGGTCATCGGCCGCTGGGTCACCCGATAAAATCGACGTTCAAAATGCAAACTGTGGACACTCGTTTTACGTCACTTTCCGGAAGAATGTAGTTCAATTAAATTATCATCAAAATTATTAACAATGAACACAAAAGAATTTTTTCCCCATTTTTAAAACAATAATGACCTTTTAAATTATTTAATTCCCGTTCGTCGTGACATCACCGTTGAGGAACGAGATCCACAAAATGTTGAGTATCGTGTGATTTTCTTTGGAAAAATAATGCGGTGGTTTCCCATAGTAAATGTTTAAAGAACTGTATACATGTTGTATATATTGTGAACCATTCGGCAGAGCACAGTATCACACAGTTCATATAATTTTTCTTATTTTCACTTCAATTCTTTCCTTTGTCTCCTCTTCCACTCACATTTCCACTTTATATTTATTTTTTTATTATTTCTTCGTGCATTCGTTCTTCACGCATTAACTATTTCTGTGCCGTTATAGAAAGTCATGTTCGTTGATTCCAAAATTACTTGTTGAATTTCGATAAACCAATTTATATATTTTTTTCTTGTGACTGTATTTTTCTTTGGTTTTAATATAACTGTAATAAATTTGACGTTTTAATAAATATTAGTATTTTGTGATGAATAAAACATATTTTTTTTATATTTATTGAATATTATTTTTAGGTTCTTTACACCATTGATGAACGAATAAACAAATTGAATAAATACATAAGTTTTATTGTAATTTGTTTTATCAAGTTCATTCCACTTTTTGTAACGGTATAACCCTACCGGTTTCTCAACCCGAATGTTTACCGTTAGAAGCGTGTATCTCGGTACCTGGACGAACAGAATTCAGTCTTATTTGTGCTCCCCTGATGATGAGGTGAAAGCCTGGAAACCGGTAGGGTTATACCGTTACAAAAAGTGGAATAAACAGTGTTTGATGAAACAAATTACAATGTATTTAAACCTCCACAATGTTAATGCCTTAACTATAAATGAGTGGCGAAGTGTCAAACCAGCCTATACAACAAATATGTTGAAATGAGATAAAGGAGTCTATCGGTTATTATAAATCAAATGTTGTGTAAATAACGTTTTTTATTCATTGAACAGATACATTCTAAAACTGCTGCAATAAAAAAAATGAATCTAATATTATGACAACATTATTTGATGATTAAAGTTTTTTTGTTTGGTAGGCAAATGTGGCATAAAAGTATCACGAAAATCACTTTGTCAAAAAAGGTATAGATGGCAGCAGTAGTACCATTTAGAATGTTGAAGTAAATGCACTTCTGGCTTATAAATTAATATTACGTGACTCAAATTTTAACACTAACTCATTTTTTTGGTTTTGTTCGATAGGCTGGTTTGGTTCTATGCCACTCAAATAATATATGTTATATTTTACTGTAAAATTATTAAATTAAATTAAAAATACTTAAAATGCCCAAACTTTAAAAAAAAACAGAAAAAATGTTAAGAATTTTTTTTATCGAAAAATGAAATCATAGTCTGCGCTTTGCACGACGAAATGTGTGTCGCTTAGGAGAATTTGCATCGTTTATTACTACTGGAGATATCTACATTTACATCGCATGATTGAGCAGTGGATACTACAGCAAATGGCAGGGTTCACGGAATATCGATGCGAAGCTATTTGCTTATGCTGATTCTGCAGATAGAAATATATAGCTGTTTGGTTTTGTTTGTGTTTCTTATTAATATTATGGTTTACGCTTCGATTGAGTGAAATTAATATCATCTAGTTTTAGTTATCCCCGATGCCCTTGCGGTCGGGTTCGCCCTACATTGGTGGGATGTATCTCGGCCGGGGGAATGATTGTGGGATGAGCCCGGACCTTTTAATGTCTTCTCTCTTGAATGTATTTTTTTTCTCATCTATTTATTTTCTGTGTTTTTTTTATCTTCTTGTTCTACGTGTTCAAGGGTGTGGGCTGAAAAACATCTGGTGTCCCCGTGGTTGGGCTCGCCCTATATTGGTGGGGTGTATCTCGGCCGGGGGAATGTTTGTAGGGTGAGCCCGGACCTTTTAATGTCTTCTCTCTTGAATGTATTTTTTTTCTCATCTATTTATTTTCTGTGTTTTTTTTTATCTTCTTGTTCTGCGTGTTCAAGAGTGTGGGGTGAAAAACATCTGGTGTCCCCGTGACTGGGATCGCCCTATATTGGTGGGGTGTATCTCGGCCGGGGGAATGTTTGTGGGATGAGCCCGGACCTTTTAATGTCTTCTCTCTTGAATGTATTTTTTTTGTCATCTATTTATTTTCTGTGTTTTTTATCTTCTTGTTCTACGTGTTCAAGGGTGTGGACTGAAAAACATCTGGTGTCCCCGTGGTTGGGCTCGCCCTATATTGGTGGGGTGTATCTCGGCCGGGGGAATGTTTGTAGGGTGAGCCCGGACCTTTTAATGTCTTCTCTCTTGAATGTATTTTTTTTCTCATCTATTTATTTTCTGTGTTTTTTTTTTATCTTCTTGTTCTGCGTGTTCAAGTGTGTGGGGTGAAAAACATCTGGTGTCCCCGTGGCTGGGCTCGCCCTATATTGGTGGGGTGTATCATGGCCGGGGGAATTTGTGTGGGATGAGCCCGGATATTTTAATGTCTTCTCTCTTGAATGTATTTTTATTGTCATCTATTTACTTTCTGTGTTTTTTTTATCTTCTTGTTCTACGTGTTCAAGGGTGTGGGCTGAAAAACATCTGGTATCCCCGTGACTGATCTCGCGTTATATTGGTGAGGTGTATCTCGGCCGGGGGAATGTGTGTGGGATAAGCCCGGATCTTTTAATGTCTTCTCTCTTGAATGTATTTTTTTTGTCATCTATTTATTTTCTGTGTTTTTTTTATCTTCTTGTTCTACGTGTTCAAGGTTGTGGGCTGTAAAACATCTGGTGTCGACGTGGCTGGGCTCGCTCTATATTGGTAGGGTGTATCTTGGCCGGGGGGATGTTATTAGATGAGCCTAAACATTTTGATAGCTTCTGTTTTTTAATGTATTATCTTTTTAATGTGTTCTTGAAATGTGTCTAAATGAATTATGTACATACTATGTTGCTACCAATAAACCTTTATTTATTTATTAAACCTCCTATCGGAAGTAATAAGCACTTTGGAAATAACTAGAAAACGTTTTCTAGTGGAGTACATTTTGAAAAATAAAAAAATGAAGGTCTACATCTTTCTTACAAACAATTAAAAAAAATACATGGAAAAGACAAATGTCGTGTATTAATTGCCCGACAACCCCACAAATAATTTTTTTACCGAAATAAGATTAACTTGTAATAGAACATTATGTATATTATTTATAGTTATTGTGAATGTTTTCAGACATTGTAACTTGTTTTATCAAACACTGTTTATTCCACTTGTTGTAACGATATAACCCTACCGGTTTCAAGGCTTTCACCTCATCATCAGGGGAGTTTTATTTGTGCTCCCCTGATAATGAGTTAAAAGCCTTGAAACCGGTAGGGTTATACCGTTACAAAAAGTGAAATAAACAGTGTTTGATAAAACAAATTACAAAGAATATTATGTATAATATATGATATAAATATCGATAGCCGTCGTTTAAATTGAAATCGTTCGCTCGCTCCCTACACAAATAATTCTCATCTTATTGTAACTATTAATTTAGTTGTAAGCTGTGTAGCTTAGTTGGAAACTTTGTAGCTTAGTAGTAAACTTTGTAGCTTAGTTGTAAACTTTGTAGTTTAGTAGTAAACTTTGTAGTTTAGTTGTAAAATTTGTAGTTTAGTTGTAAACTTTGTACTTTAGTTGTTAACTTTGTAGTTTACTAGTAAACTTTGAAGTTTAGTTGTAAACTTTGTAGTTTAGAAGTTAACTTTATAGTTTAGTTGTAAACTTTTGTAGTTTAGTAGTTAACTTTGTAGTTTAGTTGTAAACTTTGTAGTTTAGTAGTAAACTTTGAAGTTTAGTGGAAAACTTTGTAGTTTAGTAGTAAACTTTATAGTTTAGTTGAAAACTTTGTAGTTTAGTAGTAAACTTTGTAGTTTAGTTGTAAACTTTGTAGTTTAGTATTAAGCTTTGTAGTTTAGTAGCAAACTTTGTAGTTTAGTTGTAAACTTTGTAGTTTAGTAGTAAGCTTTGTAGTTTAGTTGTAAACTAATTTAACTCCACAGTATCTTATTTGATAACAATAATCCTGGGCTGAGTTAATTTAGTACTCTTAAAATATCAACCACGGACGTATCAACCACGGAAGTGCGCCGATGTCGTCCATGTGAATAGAACTGTCAAGATCATATGAAGTGGAGATCACTTGACACTGGCGTATACTCATTCGTATATAGCAGTTCACGGCCATTATTCAAGAAGAAGAAGAAGACCTCTCTATACGTGTATGTCAATAATACCATTGATTTAAAATGTCTTCTTCCTCTTGGTTTAGATCGTATGACTTGTTTGTGACGGTGGGCTGTCCTGGGATGATGACGTCCAGCTGTCCTTCCACATTTCGGCGGCCTTCCTGGTAATCTCCTGCTGCTAGGGTTTTCAGTATTAGCAAATTTCGCAAGTCTCGCATCCTCCATGCGGTCAACATGATCCCTCCAGAAACGCCTTCTGCTTCTTCCCCACCTCACTATGTCTTCAACACCACAGATAGACTTTATCGTCTCATTTCTGATCCGATCTCTAAGAGTTCTGCCTGCGATGGAGCGTAGGGTTCTCATTTCCGCCACTTTGAGAAGGTTTTTTTTGTCCTGTTGGTATCGGCTCTCCCTTCTATCCCATATGTCATGATAGGGCGGACGCATGTCTTATATATCCTGACCTTACTTTCGGTTAGAGTGTGTTTATTTCTTCATGTAGTGTCCTGCAGGCAGCCAGCCAAATATGTCGCTTTATTAGTTTGTGCTCGTACTTCACTGTTACTAGAGATCTCCACACCTAGGTAAGTGAATCGCATGACTTGCTCGATAGATATGTTATCGATGATCAGTTTGCATCTCATAGAGTCATTCGTATATAGAAAGTTCACGGTCATTATTCAAAAAGAAATACCATTGATTTAAAATGCCTTTTTGTATCTAAATATAAGCTCTATTATCATTTTTAATTATTTTATAATTCAAACAAAACAATTTTAATGATTGCATAAATATGGGGACGCTTTAACTATTACTTGAATAAATGACATTCATAATGCTATTCAAATCAATCAAATTCTGAAAAAGGCAAAAAAAAGTTTTTATAATGGGACAGTGTGCATGACGAGGTGAATGGGCGTAACATAAGCAAAATACGTGAGCTTAGAATGAGCCTTAGTGTGAGAATCAGAAAGAAGTGCTTGTATTTTTTCTTTGCACACCCCCTATTGCTGCATGAAGTTATGGTGATGGCTGCGAATACTACAAAATTTGAATAAAAAAAATAACATTTTCGTTTGTTTTATACGAGTACTCATTGGATATAAGGACACAAAACATACAAATATCTTTCTGTATATCGGGATTATATGCTCAGGCCATGACCTGATTGATGCAAATAATTTGACACTGTGGTATCTGTTGTATCCTACTGGTAACACGTGGCTTAATTAGTAGTAGTAAGATGGTCCGGACACAAAAATATCGGGACTATAGTATATGCTATGGGCAAGACTTTATTGGTAGGAATGATAAGACGCTGTGATCTCTGTTAACTCTTATTGGAAACACGTAGCATAAATAGTAGTAGGAAGATGGTTCGGACACATAAATACCAGGACAATATGCTCTAGGCAAGACTTAATTGGTGTAAATGATATAATGTGATATCTGTTGAATCATACTGGGAACACGTGCCTTAATTAGTAGTAGTAAGATGTTCCGGACACAAAAATATCGGAACTATATGCTATGGGCAAGGCCTGATTGATACGAATGATAAGACGCTGTGGTCTCTGTTAAATCCTACTGGGAACACGTGCCTTAATTAGCAGTAGTAAGATGGTCCGGACACAAAAATATCGGGACTATAGTATATGCCATGGGCAAGACTTTATTGGTAGAAATGATAAGACGCTGTGATCTCTGTTAACTTTTATTGGAAACACGTAGCATAAATAGTAGTAGGAAGATGGTTCGGACACATACATACCAGGACAATATGCTCTAGGCAAGACTTGATTGATGTAAATGATAGAACGCTGTGATCTCTGTTGAATCATACTGAGAACACGTGCCTTAATTAGTAGTAGTAAGATGTTCCGGACACAAAAATATCGGAACTATATGCTATGGGCAAGGCCTAATTGATACGAATGATAAGACGCTGTGGTCTCTGTTAAATCCTACTGGGAACACGTGCCTTAATTAGTAGTAGTAAGATTGTCCGGACACAAAAATATCGGGACTATATGTTCTAGGCAAGACCTGATTGATGCAAATGATGGGACGTTGTGATCTCTGTTAACTCCTACTGGAAACCCATCGCATAAATAGTAGTAGTAAGATGGTCCGGACACAAAAAATAATGAATTAAGGATTCTTCGAAGAGCATGGTTAAAACACAGTTCTATCCTTGAACCTTCGAGTCATCAAATTAACAATCATTGTAGCAATCAACAAGCTCATTGTACGTCTTTTTACGTGTTGATATTACTATTATACGCCAAAACGTAACATTTACCTCGTTGATAACTTTTAATTAATCAGGGAACTTTGTTTTTAACTTGGGTATCATTGGAAATTGAACCCAAAGTCATTATCTGCAAGACCAATGTCTACCAATCAGAATACAAAGATAACACTATCTCTGAATCGGACGACATATATTTCACCAACTAGACCACGGAGCTTGTATTGCAACGAAACCTTTTCTGAGGAGATATGCAAAATATTATTTAATTTATCGTAGCGATAAATTAATGAAATATTAGCATTAGTTTATCATATCAAATATAATTCAATGAATAATTAACGTGTTTCATGTTTTATTAGTAAAATAATTTCTTATATCTAAATTCCCAGTGTATACTATTATTAAAAAAATTGTTATACTATTGGGTTGTAACAAAAGTTTTGTCCGTTTTTTTTTTCAATTTAAAAATGAGCACCAAAAGTAAAACAAAATGGTAAATGTCATACGTCATTCAAAAGAAAATTTTCTGTTTTACAAGATATTGTATTTGCTTTTACGTTACATATATTATTTGTTTTGATTACAAGCCTTCAAAATGGAATGTCGAGTAGACGAAAGTGAGCATTTTCGACACCTCCTTCTGTTTGCGTTCAATCGAGGGAATAAAGCTGCTCGCGATATTTGCAAAGTGTACGGTGAAGATGCTATGAATGAAAGGACAGCTCGTCGATGGTTTTTGCGTTTCAAAGATGGTAATTTCGACCTGGAGCTTTCCGAACGAACAGTGGACTTCGATGAGGACCGCTTAAACCATATTATTCACGAAGATCCCCTTCAAACCACCTTAAAATTGGCTGAGCAGATGAATTATAGTCACATAACTGTATACCGTTATCTTAAATCAATGAGAAAAGTCCAGAAGTTCGGCGCTTGGGTTCCACATGTTTTGAGTGAAAACAACAAAAATCAACGTTCGACAATTTCTGTTGGTTTGCTCGGGCATCATCGAGCTACGCATGGCCACAAGCAAAGGTTCCTTTACCGCATCATTAATGGTGATAAAAATGGTTTGAAAATGACATTGGAAAATGTTTGAAGGGAATCTTCATGAATAATATGGTTTAAGCGGTCTTCATAGAAGTCCACTGGTCGTCCGGAACGCTCCATGTCTTTCAGGTCGAAATTACCGTCTTTGAAACGCAAAAACCATCGACGAGCTGTTCTTTAATTCATAGCATCTTCAATGTACACTTCACCAATATCGCGTGCAACTTTGGCAGCTTTATTTCCTCGATTGAACGCAAACAGAAGGAGGTGTCGAAAATGCTCACTTTCGTCTACTTGACGTTCCATTTTGAAGGTTTGTAATCAAATAAAATAATATATGTAACGTAAAATCAAACACAATATCTTGTAGAGCAGAAAATTTTCTTTCGAATGACGTATAAAATTTACCATTTTGTTTTACTTTTGGTGCTCATTTTTAAATTGAAAAAAAAAACGGACACGACTTATGTTAGCACCTAATATTAAAAAAAAAATTGTAGTTTTATTTTCATGGAATCCTAATTCGTCGTTTATCCATTTACGTCGTTAATCATGAATAAATGTGACTGAACAATGCAAAAAACTGAAATATTATTTAAAGTTGCAACACGTCTAAATAAAATAAAAAATTTCACAATTTTAATAAAATAATAAAAAAAATCGACATTATGTGGACGTTAAAAAAATTGTATTAGGGTAAACGAAAAATTTTAATTCATATAAAAACAAATAGAAGTAAGATATTGCATTAAAAATATTATCAACTTTTATTTTCATTACTTTGTGTACATGTTTAAACATGGCACATCAAGCGGGCTTATTGTTTTACAGCAATTTCTTCCAGCCAACCAGCTCATCTAAGATATAATAAACTGGTTCAATCCATAACAGATTTTACAAAAAAAAAACATATAAACTCTTTAATTTATGTTAAAAACAAACAAATTACTAGTCTCGTATCAATATTGGTAGAACTTGAAGAAAGAAATTACTAGTCTCGTATCAATATTGGTAGAACTTGAAGAAAGAAATTACTAGTCTCGTATCAATGTTGGTAGAACTTGAAGAAAGAAATTACTAGTCTCGTATCAATATTGGTAGAACTTGAAGAAAGAAATTCGTTCAAGGATACGGAAGGGAATCAAAGCAAAATTAGGATATAACGACATTTTGAGTGATGCAATATTTTTTCTAAAACGTAAATAAAGATGGTGCACATCTGATTAATTTTGGAAGTTCGTTACACAGTCGCGCCTAGTTAGACGCAAATGAAGATGTGTAAAATGTGATCTTACGTGCTGATACAAAGATATTTTATCAGATAAACCGGCCTGTTATTTATTGTCTTTCTGATAGGCTAGAAGAGATTACCAATTGACAACACACCCTCCAATTTGCACTATTTACAATGAAGATGCAATAATACATCATCATCATCCTCATCAGCTCAAATATAAAAACAATATAGAACAAATACAAAATAAATTCCTCAGATATCTATGGTACAGAACAAAGGGCGATTACCCAAAATATGCTCACCATGCCGAACTTCTCACGGTGTGTAATTATAGAAGCCTCGAAACAAGAAGGCAAGAATCCATTGTGATATTCCTAATAAAGGTTTTCCAAGGTTCCTTTAACTGTCCCGCGATTCTAGAAGCACTAAATTTATATGTACCCAATAAATATAGCCGTGCAAGAAATCATCCTCTGTTCTACATACCAACTTACAGGACGAATATCATGGCTACACACTCAGTCACGCGTGGTATAGAGATATTGAACCAACTGAATGACACTGTTGATATATTCTCGGTACCGACTAGCAGTATGAGAAGAATCCTGGCTGATATTATTCCTAACGAATAAGTTAACGCTAGAAGCAGACCCTCTTTGTGTAACAGGAGAAATCCGTGCAAAGTGGATAAAAAAAAATACAATTCAAAAGTGGTGGAACTTTATTAAAATATAATATAAATCATTATACGAAGTAATTAACTATGGTAGAACATCTTTTTATGGAAAAAAAGAAATAAATATACATATTATGTGATCATCATAAAACACTGTTTTACAAAATTTTAAAATCTATTAAACCGTTTATCTGATGCTATTTTTCAAAAAAATAATTATTGTAAATTTTTTAATTGTCACGTAAAACCGTTTTTACAAATGTTATTTTTTAAAACTGCCATTAGTCACATGTACAGTATCATACAATACATTAATCATTCGCGCAAAAATATTATCATTGCTCAAATGTCTCGTTCAAAAATACGAGTACACCCCATCTCTAGCCCCTATATGACAATGGCAACACTGTTAATCCACGGTTATCTATGACTGCACAATGAATATCAATACTTAAGCTATCGATACACTACACTAAAAAATATTTAATAATAATAAAATAAATAAAAATCATGCATATCTATAATTCTTCCCTTTTTTCATTATCGTATTTTTTACATGCCTTTTTCAATTAAATGAGGATTTGGATTGTAGGGCGACTGTAATCGCCCCTTTGTAATGTGATTTTTTTCACAACTGGAAAGATAATGATTCAATGTTATAAACTGCAGTAAAACGCTGTTGCTAAAAGGACATGTACAATTTGAACTCATAGTAAAAAGGTTTATTAGAACATGAAACAAATTCCGTGCTGAGTTCTGCTTTTATTTTCTATTTGTTTGATTACATTGTGTTTGCATAAAAAAGTTGAAAGTCAACTATTTTATGCGGTCTGCAAATTCAAAACACTATTTTTAAAATACTTTTGCATAAAAATGTTATGATTTTTTTTTCAGTAATTCGTTTTTAAATAAACATTCAAAAGATGTGGCTAAAATTTTTTTTCTTCAGATAATGCATGTTTCACCTTATTTTTCAAATTGTACGTGATAAATGGTATTGTTTTCTAAAAACCTCCGTAGTCTAGTAGGAAAACGCTTGCCTTCTATACGGGGGATTCCGATTTGAATCCTAATGGTAATCAAAATATAAAAATTAAGAAGCTACAAGTTTAACTTAAGAGTTAGTCTGGTAACAATCCTACTCTACGTGCAATAGTTAAAAAAAAGATTAGCAACGAGTTACGTGCCTACTCTATTGGTTCTTAACCCGTATGGTTGCTTAATGCAGTCAAAGACGATCCGAACATCTGGTGAACAGTTATATCCCAAAAATCTCTCCGCTTTTGGCCGAAATCGTCCCATGCCACCCTCACCCCTCAGCCCCCAACCGTTAAAGCGTATATATCGGTACCAGTTCGAACAGAATTTAGTATTGTTTGTGCTCTTCTGAAGATGAGGTGAAAGCCTTGAAACCGGTAGGGCTATACCGTTACAAAAAAGTGGAATAAACAGTGTTTGATAAAAATAAATTAGGTACAATGTCTTTAAACCTCCACAACGTTAATGCCTTAACTATAAACAACAGTCAAAGACGATGGTGTCTCCCGACTACACTCTTAAAGATGTCTGCATAGCAAATTCGGAGTACGTTAAAAGTGCCATGCAAATGAAGGAATGAATTTTTTTTTTGTAATTTATAAATCACCTATATATGAACGAATCAGTTATTAGAAATTCTAACAATCAATTATATTGTGATTCCATTAATTATATAATATTTCCTGCTACACGTGTTTCTACTCCTTATGCAGAGGTTCTCTTCAAGAGGAACTATATATTGGTTTATTCTTTGGAGTTAGTGTAAAATATGTATTATATATATACCACATATTGTTCCGTGCCTTTCTCACCCCCCAGCCCCCAACCGTTGAAGCGTGTATATCGGTACCAGTTCGAACAGCATTTAGTCTTGTTTGCGCTCCCCTGAAGATGAGGTGGAAACCTTGAAACCGGTAAGGTTATATCGTCATAAAAAAGTGGAACAAACAGTGTTTGATAAAAATAAATTACAATATATACCACATATGGTATATATATGACATTCAGTTATTTTTTTTTACTTTTTATGAAAATACCTACTATAAAAAGAGGTGCTTCCAGAAAAGTGGGCATATTGAATTTTAAAGAAAAAAGAATAAAATATTAAAAATAAATTTAAAAACATAAACATTTACCATGTTTTCCTTAATTGAAATCAGAATAAAAATTTATTTCAATTAATTAAATAAATCCCATATTTGAAACTCAGACGTTGCATCGGACTTTATCATTAATCATTACCAAACATTATATCCAATTAAAAATTATTATTGTTTTTGAAAACTTTAAGAAGCATTGTCTGGGCCCCCTTTAATTTAATGATAAATGCAGCCCCGGGGAGAGCATGGGGTGCCGTACCCCCAGGGAGTTGAGATCTGGGTTAGGTTACTTCTTGGGGTATTGATTTTACAAAGGACAATCGATAGTTTGCAATGCGGGCGGTGCAACTGTTAAGCCGCTAATACACGATCATAAAAAGTGACAAATACATGGCAAATTAACTCAAGTCAAAAAACACTTTATTTATGAGCTTTTATTTCAGTGTTAAAATATCTTGTCAGCTAAATGTGTATTTTATTATTTCATTTCGTCTTAAAGATATAATTTTATACAAACTTATATAAACCGATATATTCTTGCATATTTATATGTTATTTGATTTTTTTTATTGTGTTTTTTATTTGTTTTTTTTTTTAATTCTATTTTTAGTTTGTTTTGTTTATTTTATTTTGGAATATTTGTCTTTTGTAATCAAGGAAACACTCATTTGTTATTATTTTGTAATCAAGGAAACACTCATTTATTATTATTTTGTAATCAAGGAAACACTCATTTGTTATTTTTTTTTTATATTATTATAAGGTAAATTTTAACGTTGATGAATGCTTGAATCCTTTAGTATATTTCTGTGTAAATATACAATTTGTGAAATCCATAATATTTTACTTATTTTATTTTTTTATGATATTTATGTAAAGAAACCTTGAAATTGAAACATTCGAATAGTACACTTGATTAATTCTAACTTTAACCATTGAAACTTCACCAGAAATGTCAGCAAAACTACTTATTTCATTACCCACTAACTTTTTTAATATGTCATTATAATTTTCAACAAGATATTACTTTCATATTCTACTTAATACTAAAAAAAAAGACTATTTACGATTAACATAAATGTTTTATTTTTACTTCATTGCAAAAACAATTAAACGGGCTTATTGCCAGGTGGCAATCTCTTCCAACCAACCAGTCAAAAGTTAATAAATCAAATAACATGGTTGTAAAAAATATTAAAATGACTTAAATTTTTTATGAAATTTTTGAAAAATATGCTTGTACGTTCTCGTAGTAAAAGTAATAATGATATATCATCAATCAAAAGAAAAGGAAGAGATGGTGGAGAGGAAAGAAAAGTCAGCAATTAAACACGTGGACAAATATGTTGATATTTAAACAAAAAAATAAGTGTGTCGGTTTTTATAGACACACAAGGACAAAACATTCAAAATGACAATGCAACAAGCAACAGTATTTTGGTTCAATACAGTGTTTATTTCTTGTGTTTTGTGTATCAATAGGCCGCGTTCACACGGACACTCACAAAACTTCTTCCCTCTCTCTTTAAAAATGACCAAGGGAAGAAAAGATAAATTAAATATAACCAAACAGTGTGGGCTGAAAAACATCTGGTGTCCCCATGGCTGGGCTCGACCTATATTGGTGGGGTGTATCTTGGCCGAAGGGATGGTATTATATGAGCCTAGACCTTTTGATAGCTTCTGTATTTAATGTATTATCTGCAATTGATGTGTTTTTGAAGTGTTATTTAAATATATTATGTACACTATGTTGCCATCAATAAACCTATATTTATTTATTTAAACCTGGGTTTGGATTTGACCCAAACAAAAATTAATTAATTGAAATGTTTTAATTGTTGACCCGTATTTTTTGTCATTCAACGTTAATAGCATCGAATCCATTATAAATATTATACTATAATGTTTGGTGTCTAAGAGCCTTTAGTGTCAGAACTAATCAACAATTGGCAATATCAGATGATTATTGAGCACATGTCATGTTTCATTTAAAGGACCTAAAAGTGAGAGCAACTGTAAAAGATCGTTATCGAAGCGATAACTGTGTAGAGTAATAATAATTACCGAAGTTCTCAGTATCATAAATTCACGAATTAAGTTAAAATTAGTCGAAATAGAAACCATTTTTCGAGTTCGATTTACTTTATTAAAAATTATTACTTTCAGTAATTAACCGAAATTAGTCAATGTTTATGTATCCTATTAGTACTTAAATTTTAGAAGTATTGTAATAACTGAGTTTTGGTCTAGTAACGGTGTATGGAAGTGAAACGTAGACGTAAAAAAAGATTGAAAGGAAGTGCATAAATGCGCACACTCGGAATAATACATGGGGGGACAAAATGTGTATATGAAAGAAAACGAAATAAAGTAATTACAAATGAATGTGAAATTTAGGCTTATTAAATATCGATTCAGGCTGATTTTCACTGAAGTCTTCTTTAAATACTTTTCTGCTTGGTTGTAAAAGATTGCCACACGGTAATAAACCAGCCAGAGTGTATTGTATACAAATGTGTAATATACTCGTAGTTCAATAAAACAGTGATTTTCCAAGCTAGAAAAAGTTTGCTATTAAAAAACATTTCTAATTTGGTAAACATTTTAGATTTTTTTTTATGTAACATATGTTTTTCCATGGCTTATATTATATATTGCCGACCATAAATTCTCATCTTGCTTTAAAAAAAACATATACAGCCTATCGTATATTGTGTGTACAAAAATATTTTTAATGCAATTAACTTTATCATATATATTCATCAAGGTTTTGTTTCAGATAGGTTGGAGAAATATGCTTAGTGAAATGTTTCCCAATTATAATGTTTCCGAATTGAATATTTATATAATTAGTGGCACTTACTTGAAGTCTGTTTCTGAGTTGATTCCTCGATTCCAAAAAAGGTAATTAAGAATGTTTGAGATGATTTTGTATATTTTTTCTTTTGTTCATTATTAAGAATCATTGAACGTATATGGAATACAAATTCGGCCACAGTGAACTTTATAAATCTAGTAAAACTAATATGTTATTAGTGTCCTACTCCAATTCTTTCTCTCAACACACTCACAATTCTGATTCCCAGCTGGTGTCTGAGTGGTTGTTTATGTGGTCGTTTTTTGTCTGTCTTGAATTGTTTTACAGCTGTATTTGACATAAATATGAGTATTACTTTTAAAAAAATCTGGATTCCAGCGAAGTTTGAATCCGCAACCTCTGGGTTGGGAGACAAGTGCCTTAGCAGCTAGGTTACGAGGATCGTCACAGAAAAGCTAAAGTATCGAGGCAAATCAAGAGCACATTGAGGAGAAGGTTTGGGCACGTGGCATATATGTTATTAGGGGTGGCATGAAAGGAGAACGACAGTAATTGCAAAAAGAAGCACGTGATGAACCATCATGCCGTTTCCCAGTTGGGGCAGGCAGAGAGTACAGAGGACTTACATATTCCACCTTTTCTACATCCATAAACATACAGGCGGCCCTCGACTTTCGCACATAATTGGTTCCTGAAAATGTGTGCGAATGTTGAATGTTCGAAAGTAGAGGAATTTAAAAAAAAACATCAAAAAATATATTTTAAAATATTTATTTATCAATAATAATATTTATTTATCAATACACATAATTAAGTGAACGAGGCGTGTTTAAGTGCTTTCAGGTGTTTTCTTTGTAAACTTGTCAAGGGTTAGTTGAATACCACCCTTTTTTTTCTTTTCTTGATAAAAAGTTCTATAACATGCTGTGTCTTTCTCAATCGCCCTATGCACTTGAGATATACGTTCTCCATTGGGATCACATTCTTCCATGATAGTCAAAAAATTGTCAAGATGCATGAAGGATTCATTCATATTTTTTATTGTCAAAGTCTTGACGATTTTATCAGCTTCTTCTTCCTCACTTTTATTGTGTATTTCATTTAACTCTTGTTGCTCAATTAAGTATTTATTTGACATATGTACTGAGTGAGGTTCAATCAAATTATTAACACCTTCATTGTTGACGTCCAAGTTTACTTCTTTCATTTAAATCATCGACAAAAATCTTCAAAAAATTTAATTTAAAAAAATGTGCGAAATAGCGAATTGTGCTAAATCAGAATATGCTAAAGTCGGGGGCCGCCTGTATACGATTCCTGCATTTTTTTTTAATTCTTAAATAACCTTCTTTAAATATTGTCGTTAGTCATTGAATTGTCACACAAGCATAAATAATTTCCAATTTTAATTTTGTGTTTCGAATATATATGTTACTTAGTATGTTACTTCTGTTAAGGGTGTCACAAAAAAGCTTTAATTTAAAATATTTCACCCTCTTAAAATTAGCGATGCAAATGCGTATAACATAATTTTCCAATACATATAATTTGATAAAAGAGCGCTGTACAGCTAGTCAGGCACATCTGTTGGGACAGATCACACTGGAGAGTCCTGCCAGAATGGAATGATGGATCGGTGACAGAGGAACGTTGCTTCTGTGTTGTACAATCCCTTTATTAGAGGCAATCAGATGGATTATTCAATTTATGGAGTGTTACTAATACGAATTACTGTTAATTTGCAAAATTTATGGGATATGCACTTGCTATTCATTGTTATTATCATAATGCTTATGGGATATTCACTTGTTATTCATTGTTATTATCATAATGCTTATGTTTGGTTCTGCATTTGATGACGATAAGCTACGAGTATCTATCGTTTCGAGTAGGATTGTTAGCCATCCTATGAATGTAAGACGGTTTTTTTTAAAGTATAGATATGACCAAAGTCATAGGTATCCTTATACCCTCGAAAACTAGGCGGACAAAGTGCCTGTGTCGTTCGAGGGGAGTAGCACAGTGCGGGGTTCGAACCGATGACCTTGCGCACGGAAGTCCAGTGCGTTACCGCGCGACCTTGCACCTCACGTTTGTACGAGTATGTTTTGTATTACTATTTTGTTGTATACATTACAACCTGATAGACATTGCCATATAACAATCTCTTCCAACCAACCAGAAATATGTTAAAGATAGAATAAGGGACAACCAGACAGAAATATTTAAAAAATCTGGATTCCAGCGGGATTTGAACCTGAAACCTTTCTGATTTAAGATGGCGGTATACAGTCATGTGACTAAAATTCATCTGCCCAGCCAATTCTACGCTAGTTTGAAGGGGATCTTCATGAATAATACGATTTAAGCGGTCCTCATCGAGGTCCACTGGTCATCTGGAACGCTCCATGTCTTTCAGGTCGAAATTACCGTCATTGAAACGCAAAAACCATCGACGAGCTGTCGTTTCATTCATAGCATCTTCACCGTACACTTCGCCAATATCGCGAGCAGCTTTGGCAGCTTCATTCCCTCGATTGAACGCGAACACAAGGAGGTGTCAAAAATGCTCTTATTCGTCTACTTGACATTCCATTTTGAAGGCTTGTGATCGAGTAAAATGATATATGTAACGTAAAAGCAAACACAATATCTTGTAGGGCAGAACATTTGTACTTTTGTAATTGTTGTTGTAATAACTATTGTTGTTGTAACTAATTTGTAATTGTTGTACTTTTGGTGTTCATTTTTAAATTGAAAAAAAAAAAAAAAAACGGACACAACTTATGTTAACACCTTCTACAAAATCATTATAGAATTATTATTTGTTCAACGTATTAACGTTTTTTTTGTCCCAAACCTCTAATTTTACGAAATTTTTATCATTTGCATCAATATTTTTCAGATTGAATGAATTATCCTTTTTTTCCAACAAACCACCCAATTAAAAATCGTTTTTTGAAGTGTGATACGATATACATGTATTTAGGAATATTTTATTTTGTTGAAGTTATCGTGGGTCTGTTTGAAAATATAGCTTAAATTAAATAAATAACGACATGCATATTAATATCCATTGTTAAAATATTCATGTAAAGCGCACGTTATACCAAAATTTTAGACCCACAGTGTATTTCAATTTGTATCGTTGACAATACGTGATTGAAAATGGTGCATTATTTGCAGCTGTATTGTGCTCAAAACAATGCTGTGGCTTTGCGATTGTGGCTAATTCCATGACTCAAATACTACGTGCAGAGTGGGCGGGCAAATTGGGCCTGAATATATCTCGCAGCTCAGACCTGGGCAAATGATGGTCAGCAAGCAGCATGTGGCCCACGAGCTTAAATAAAAATATAAATATTTAAAGCTCTTCGAGTTTGACGATCATATTATTCTATTCTGAGGATGCTCGTTGCGCGAAACCAGTAAATTGGCAAATACTAATAATAACAAAGGGATAAAATTTGAGTTAGGTACATACGCTACATCTTTATACTCGTACCCATTTCTATCAGAATCAAATATGATTGTGAGTTTATAGTTCATCATAAGTGCAGACATCTACCGTTACATTTTGGAAACAACAGAAAACAAACCATTTTTTAATATATCTGCAACTTTGAAGTCAATTACCTTAAAACAAGATAAATGTGGGATAGTCGTGTCTGGTTCTGACCCACTCAATTTATGTGACGCTTTTTAGAAAGCAGAATACATCAAGCGTGCTCTACCTTGATAATTTGAAACCTCTATTGTTTTTTTAAATTATTGCAAAAAATTACATAAGTTGAGTGTAAGGAACGGAAGGTAGCGGCTGCGATAATTTTATTGAGAAGTTTCTACATCTGCGTACACAAAAAGTTCGTGGAATAATGTTAAATAAGTCTTTAGTTTTATTTAGTAAAATAAATTTAAAAATAAAATGTTTAAATGGCCGTTGCATTTATACATACATATCGTATTCCTATATCAGATCAATCAGAGAAAATAGATCCAAAATGTTCACAATAAACATCTTTCCCGACATCAAAATTTATATATTTTTGATTTCTTCGAATACTTCCTTCCGTGGTTGCAGTCCTAAGACTGGTTTGCAGCAATTTGAACTCTTCTCCTCCATTCCCCCCTGTCCTGTGCGGCTCTCTTTAAGTCTGTATATGTTGAGCAGCGCACGTCCACCAACAGGTCCTCCAGGTACTCTCGGCGTGGGCGTCCCCTAGAGTTTGTCCCCTCGGTCATACCCTCCATTATGGCATGCAAGAGGCCCTCTTGTCGTATTATATGACCGATCCATCTTGCACGCCTTTCGGACAGGATCCTGAGCAGGTGCCTTCCTCCTTCGATTTGTTGGAATACTAAATTTTCATAAATTCAAAAATATAATTAACTTGTTCAAATCAAACTCTCCTTGATATTTCTTTTCCATGAGTCAAATTTACAGTCACTCAATCACATTTTTTAATATATTATATTGTGTTTTATTGTATTTTTATTGTACACAATACAACTTGGCAGTTTTTTTTGCCACGCGTTATCGTCCGACCAATCAGATATGTGTAAAACAAGTCCGAAGTAAAAATCAGTCACAAACTTTTTCAAACCTGAGTATAAATGAGAATCGAATCCGAAACTCCGGGTCGGAAGACCGTTGTCTTATCAATTAAGCCAGTGCTATTTAAATAGTGATCCGCGGGCTGGTAGTAACCGCAATAGTCGTAGACCGTGATTTTAATAAATATTTTCATATTACATTTCTTTGAATTCAATAATACTATTGTACCAACCCTTTTTGATACCCACCCCATCTTAAAAAAAAAAACAATTTGTCCAACCCTAGGTGAAAATAAAATACATGTACTGGCTCAACCCACGAGAAATTTTTGTGCGTCTTATAAGTCATGATTATATATTAAGAATATTTCGTATTGCAAAATATCATGATTTTGCCAATATTTGAATAAATTTGCCAAAACCCTCATATTCAGCCACTCGTATTGAAATCTAATCAAATACAACATTACAAGGTAATGGGGTGCAATGAAACACACTGCAATCACCTTTTTTATTTGATGGCACGTTCTTGAAAATAAATTTTCAAAAGCGGACCTCTAACCAAAAACTTGTCCATGCCTGTCCCAGCTTTTATGGGTATGTGGGCCTATGTCCTGTAGAACTGAAGTCCTATAGTTCTACGTTTCATCCCTTTGTCTCTTTGGCCCATTGTCTGGGGACGTTAATTTCCTAGTATAAGTTATTAGGAAACCATAAAACGGGAGCACGTCCTTTTGCCTTTGATATCCTTCATTTTATCTCAATGATCTGCAACCTGTGGTATGTGAGAGCGTTGAATTATTTTCAATTGAAATGAAATAAACTTTCTTGTTTGAGTCCATCTCTTATTCTAAAAATATTAAGATTTTTTAAAATTTAAATATACTATACTTCAGAAATTGTAGCACAGGTCCTATGACAGTTCACAAATTTGCCCCAATACAACCTTGTAACGACGTTCAGTAATTTTTATTATTTTATCAACTTTAATACAAGCCTCGATTCTAATAAATAGCAAGTTATTTATGTGAACACATTACATAAAACTAACAATAATGACAAATTAATACATCTTGTTACAAATTAGCAAAAATGTGTCAGTTTGTTAAAATCAAATAATATTTGGTGACGTTTGTCAAAAGTCATTACGTTAGTCTGCATTGGCTAGGGATGGGGTATACTATAATCGGATTTTCGATTTTTTTATACCTAAAATTAAATGTTCATAATTAGTATTAATTCATAGTGGATCTTGGCATATTTAAAGATATATACAAATCATACAATACATAAGAAAGTCAGTATAATGAAAATTAGGAATTAAATTTTAATTTTTATTTTTATTCTTATGATCGTGTGCGGTATATTGTGGCATGAATATTTTTGATCTTTCTGGAGTGATGATGTGTGAGGAGTTGAATTTCGCAAGATGTTTCCAGTTGTAGTTGAGTGTCACTGTTTGTCAGGTTGATGAGAGCGTGCAACGGGGTTTTGTTTTTGTGTAATCAAAAATCGGAAAGAAGTATCGATTTATTTTTTCATGCTAAATATCCTCAGTGAGATACAGGCAAAAGCCTACTTTACTGGGGATATGACAAATGAAAGGCAACAAACCCAGATCCATTAAAATTGTATGTCCAAATCAAATTACCTGTTGTTTTTTCGCAAATTGTGTATATTTCTTGTCATGTGTAATAATAAATAAAATAAAAAATAAATATAAAAACGTCAGTTTAGAGAAAAACCATTTGTCAATTTATAAAAAAACTATACTATACTTTGTAAAAAAAATATTTTATCCCATCCCTTTGAGACATGGCGTTTAAAACGTCGCAGGACCCATCCTACATTTTCCGAAGTATAAAAAATCAATCGTTTATTCCTTATCCTTCGTATTTGTATTGTTCAAGTTTATTGAGGCGAGTTTGATCACAGGTGTACACACTAGTGCAGCTAACGTGCATGAGCGGCTTATCGCACGAGCGCACTTTATCAGTATACTTTTTAAAACTAATATTTTTTTACATAATTTGGCACTTTACTGCACAAACGTAGAATTAATGAGTTAATTGCCCTTTGGTCAAAGATGGATAAAATGAAAATAAAAACAAATTAGATTTTTTATTTTATTTAAAACATGCATGTTCTATACCATGATGTCTCTTTGAGGTCGGCAGAGGTCAGATCTCCAATGATTTTGTTCTCGTTCAACAAAACAACTCGTAATACATGCTTTTTTCTTCGTCTTATGCGTTTTACCTTTCCCCCGCTAAAATTCCTCCAGCTGTTTCCTTCTACTATTTTCTTGGTCTACATGCTCCTCATTATTTTTTTGATCCGGGCATATTTATTTGCTTTGTAAATTATTTACAATTTATTTGCTTTGTAAATTTTTATATTTATTTGCTTTGTAAATTTTTTACAATTTTTTAAATCTCCAGATTATTTCTAACTCTGCTTATAACATATGTCTTAAGAAAAATATTATTTCTCATTTGATAATTATTTTATTTTATGTGTGCTAGAAATAAATTATCGACAAAAAGCTGTAACTCAATAACGAAAAGGAATAATTTTTTCTTCCGTATGTTTTAACTTGTGTCGTTTTACACCCTTCACCAAATCAACAATCGACATAATTAAGAGCGTCGCGACGCTTTCGTTGGAAGATAATAATATTGTCTTCAGACCCGTTTATCAAGCCTTCGAGTTAGTTACCACTGCAGTAAGCTCAAACTCGCCATTCTTCAAAGCATATGTTTGCAATATGTTTTCGCACGTGAAGAGATAACGACACTAGCACACGTCTAGCACGTGTGGTTATTGTTACAAGACGAGCTTTTTCACTAGACTGAAACCTTTTTTTTCAGTATCATCTTGATTACCACGTCTACTCAACTTACTAACGGAGGTTTACATTGAATATCAAAATACTGAAGATACTTGGAGAGATAAACAGGTTAATGTTAAAAATATTGAAGATACTTGGAGAGATAAACAGGTTAATGTTAAAAAAAATAAAAGAATGAAATAAAATTAACTTTTAAACTTATTTTGATAAATTTGTGTCCATAAAGAGTCTTCCAAATTGAGCAATTTTTTTAGTTCTGATTTTTTTTATTCTTGAATCAAACACACAATTCGCTTTGATTTAAAAAAAAATTATTGGTCATTTAAGTATATTTTATGACATTTAAACACAAAAAACAATATCCGTTAAATGCCCACCTTTTGCAGCTCCACAGATGTCCACTCTTTTGTCAAAATTTTCGACGACATTTTGGCATAATTGTGGTTTTAAATTACCAATAACGCGAATAATTTCGTCCTTCAGCTCAGAAATTGGTCGAGGGTCATTCTTATAGACCTGAATTTTCACGTAACCCCAAAGAAAACAGTCCAACGGTGTCAGATCACATGATCTTGGTGACCAATTAACGTCACCGTTTCCGGAAATTACAAGAAATAAAATAATTCAACAATTTGAACGCGTTGTTGCATTGTATACGAATCCATTTTTATAAATGTCATACATTGCACTTCTCAAATGTCACGAGATCCAAGCAAGTTCGCGACGCCATCTGTGTTTTATCTAAGAATTAAAAAAAAACGCTCAATTTGAAAGACCCTTTACATATTACTACATCGTGCTCCTAGCGGGGTAAGCTGACAAACTTTTTATCCAAGTACCATACCCTCGTCTTTTCCCTATTTGTATACCCCGTTATGCATGATATTTTATAATTCACAATTCTCCCTTAACTATCATAATCTGGTCCACTTAATTCAGCCACGTTTTCCTCGATCCACCTCGTGCACACAAACCTTGCATTTCCGTCTTTTTATACTTGATTAATCATTAATTTCGTCATTCATTCACATGTCCAAACCATCTTAAACATGTTTTCTTCATTTTGCTCAAATCATTAATTTCCTCCATGTATTAATGTTTGATGTCTTCATTCTGTTTTTTTTTTCATATATTAACACTATAAATTTATCTTAGTACACGCATCTCCACAGCATAAATTTTAAGATATCCCCTCTTCTGCCAAGCCCAAGTTTTACTTCCATACATCAAGGTGGGCACCAACATAATATAATGCTTTGACATGTTTGCTTGTGACGTTGTGTTCATAAAAAAATAAAGAATATTTCAATCTTCTAGTGTAGATCATGTTGAATGGGGACTTATTTTGTCCCCCATGATAGCATGGGTGTGATGGGGTCGAACATAACTGTCACTTTAGCTACTTTTGTTATTACACAATTGTCATATATTACATTAAGTATTCCGTTAACCTTGTTCTCATTCGCTACCATTCTTTCCTTTGTCTCTTTCATTTTGCCCATGACACGTTAACATACTGCCCAGATAAAATACCTTACAACCAGCTCCAGTGGAATTTGTGTTATATTTGTACTATTTAATTAGATCCATTAAATAAAAAGAAATGTACGAGTATATATGCAAGAATAATGAAATAAATTTATATATATAAATCATTCAGTTTATCGTCCCTAATGGTTACGAACCACTGTTTTATCAGATAATGTTTAACTGGACAAATCTACTCGTATTTTAATTAGCAGACACTTAGTAAAAAGTAAATAATTATTAAACATACATTGTTTCTAATTTATTTGAATGTTTACTATCTTACTACTCGAGATGTTGATATTGTCTAACAAAAGATAAGAGATCTTTTGTCCACTGAAGGACAGAGGCAATGCGTCAATATGTTAGCACTTGGCACTCGACACTAGAACAGGGATCCACAACAAAATCTCCGTTGGACCAATTAATTAGTTGACTCTCCACCTAAGATCTAATTAACTAACCTTTCTCTTCTCATATCGACAGTATATTATGTTCAACACTCGTTAACAAGTAAAAAGATCAAAATTTTGGATTTTCTTCTTATATCATCTCTGAAGGGCCTACCAGGAATAAGGTCACCTTGTTGTAAGCGAAGATTTTATGTGGTAACTACGTGAAACCCCCTAAGTTGGTTATGTGTAATTGGAATAATTTCTAAGTGATTTTACCACTACCATATACTAAGAAAACGACAACTGAGTGTTAGTCGTTGTTCATTGTTTTATATTACTATTTTAATGTTTTTCGTGGCAATTTAAAGCAAAAAATCAGTACAGATCAAATCCCATTACAGCGATTTTATGGTACCATGACAAATACATATTTCTTTCGTTAAACTGATATTCCATTGCACCGAATATGGTAGAAAAGTGAATTACAAAAACATGGTTTATTTCAAAATAAAAGTTAATACTATATATTTGCGCGTTATTTTTTTATGATTATGTGCGGTATATTGATATTTCATCGACGCAGCTTCCTTTCACCCAAAAATAAGCTCCTCCTCTATAAAACCCTTATTCATCCTATCTTGACTTATGCTGCATCCGTTTGGGGAAGTCTGAGCAACACGGATCATCTGAAACTCCAGAGAGTGCAGAACAAGTCATTCAAGATATCTTTTAACACCCATCCCAGAACAAACCTTACCCGACTTCACGCCGAACAGCGAGAAGAAACCCTACAGCACCATATCCTCACTTGGACCGTGAAGTTCTATAAAAGTCAACAAAATCACAGCAATCCCTTAGTCGCTGCCCTGGGGGCTTACGAGAGTAAATCCGACCTACCCTTCCGTTATAAGCACAAGCTCCCGAAGCATTATCTGTTGTCTGACTAGTCCACCTACAGTATTAGCTGGGACGACCAAGGTCTGAGTGAATGTGATGGAATACAAGTAGCCTGAACGAATGGACTTGTTTTTGCTAAATACTTAGTGTAAGAATTGTTATCTAGTTATAAGTATTATGTAGGTGTTAATTATTTCTAAGAAATCATACATTAAGATTGAAAAAATAAAATAAAATGATATGTAGGAAAATAAGATTAAGTAAGTGCATAAATGATAACATATAATTAAGATTAGTTAAGTAATAAATGTGTATATAGGTATAGCCTTGGCAAATGTTTGTGCAATAATTTACTTTGTTTAATAAAAAAAAAAAAAAGGATAAATGTTTTGGTCTGTCTGGAAGGATGAAGTGTGAGGGGTTTGATTTGCGTGATGTATATGATACATATATAATTAAGTGTCACTGTTTGTCAGGTTGATGAGAATGTGCAACGGGGTTTAATGTTATCAAAAATCGGAAAGAAGTGTGTTTTCTGCCTACCCCATTTAACGATGTCTTCGGCTTTACACATTCTTATTTTTCTGTCTCTGGGTGTTTTACTAGTTAGTTATTGCAAGACCATCACTTTTGATTTTCTAAGAAGTGCCTTCGTTCGTGTGATATCAGCTCTAGATTCAATACGAGTATCATATGTCATTACAGGTCTAACGCATGTATTATAGGTCCTCGCTTCATTTTCTGTTGTATGTTGTATTAATTTTTCTTATACTATTTACTATTACATACTATTACATATTCCAGAGACTTTTTTTATCTTGTCTTGTAATATATAAATCATTATGACGTTTAATATTGTATTCCAAGTATTTAAGAATTAATATTTTTAAATAATTATCAGTCTGTCTATCTTAACCATAGTTTCGATTGAAAAAAAATGTGTGCAATTATTTGTACTCGAAAGCAATTTTAATTGGTATTTGCTGTAATTTTTATTTGTAACAACGACATATTTAATGGGCTCATAAAACAAAAGATATATGACTATTAGACACGATTAATAAAGCGTGTATATTTTAATTTATTATACGAACATTCACGTAGAGCACGCGCTGATATTTTTTAATTTATTTATTTCGATGGGATAAGCCGAAGTAAAAATAATATGTTTTCTTCAAGCAACAAATAAAGTTTGATATATGGAAGGGAAACGTGAACGTAAAAAAGTCTAAACGGGATGACAACGCATGACAGAATACGAAATGCAGTTATAAGGGCTGAATGTGAGCTTAAGGCTGACGTGTTAAGTTTAATAACACTCTGAGATGATTTAGGCACGTAAAACGAACGAATGAAAGACTTTGAAAACAAATATACAGTACAAAAAAAATAGGTACAAATATATGTAAGAGGCATGGCGGAGGATAACCAAAATATTATGGTTGGATCATGCAAATGTTATTTGGAACGAAGGAAATATAGGAAGTAAGAGAAATGACAGGAGCTGTATGAGAAGTTGTATAGATGTGAAAGGAGTTAAATATGTGTGTCAAAATAGGTAAAAATGACGCTTTTTCCTTTCTGCCTACCCTAACATAGAAACAGCGTGATAGTACCTATATAGTTTAATGTAGCCATTGTTTACACAAGTTGTTAAAGCAGTAGTTTTGAAAATATGTCTGGTGTTTTACCGTTTCTGTCTTACCCAGCAGAGAAACGCCATATGGAATGTAAGTGTGTATGTAATTAAATAATTTGACGCTGCCTGAAAATACATTTTATGGAATGTATAATGTCTAGCGGGCAAAAATGAGCCTAAGTAACTCTTACTATATAATATTTCCTGAAAACCACATATTTAGTCCCAAGGTTGTAGCATGGTAAGAGGTTTATTATTAGAGGTTCCTAGGATACCTCCCACACTTATTTCTGTCACAAAACGGAGTATCATCGGTGATCAGAAGAATTAACAGGAGGTTTTTCAGGAATTTGTAGAATATTTTTTTAAATTTATTTATTTTATATATGACAATAAATATACATAATTTGCGATAAAAACAACAGGTAATTTAATTCAGACACATAATTTTTATTGATCTGGGTTTGTGGCCTTTCATTTGTCGTGTCTCCAGTAAATTAGGTTTTTACCTGTATCTCACTGAGGACATCTAGCATGAAAAAATAAATCGATGCTTCTTTCCGATTTTGGATTATGTAAAACCCCGTTGCACATTTTCATCAACCTGACAAACAGTGACACTCAATTACATATGTATGCATCACGCGAAATCAAACTCCTCACACTTCATCACTCCAGACAGATCAAAACATTAATCTCACAATATACCGCACACAATCATAAAGCAAAAAAAATATATTTATTCAAAAATAATAATATAAAACAACAAAAAAACACCACACTCAAGAACTCACACAAACCTCTTCCACAAGTCATTCCTCTTGCAAGCACAAGCACTCAAACTCCTGTCGCAATAACAACCATCGACTGCCTAAACTGTTTTCCTCCCTTTACCTTTATTAAATTCGGCACCCCATTGTATGTCATGGGAGTTAAATAGACCTATTGCCTTTGGGCAAAATATATTTTGACCCTTGGGATGGTGAACATTTTACAGTTGCCATACGTGTCATGTGTCTCTGCTGAGTATGCACCTTGTATAATTTCTTCATATTGTTTGCAAAAAGCAAATTGAACAATTTTAATGTAAGTGAAAATAAGTTTGGATTAAGTGTTTATTTTCTTAGTATTAAAACATATTAAAAAGTAAAAAATCTATCATTATACGCTCACAAATTAACATTTACATTTTTAATGTCATCTCAACAATATTTACCTCAATGTTTAATTTCCATTTATTTATTGGGTGTTAACATACTCGTAAGTTGTGTCCGTTTTTTTTTCAAATTTTAAAATGAAAACCAAAAGTAAAACAAAATGGTAAAGATTATACGTCATTCGAAAGAAAATTTTCTGCTCTACAAGATATTGTATTTGCTTTTACGTTACATATATTAATTTATTTGATTACAAGCCTCCAAAATGGAATGTCAAGTAGACGAAAGTGAGCATTTTCGACACCTCTTTCTGTTCGCATTCTCGCTTTCGCGATATTTACAAAGTGTACGGTGAAGATGCTATGAATAAAAGGACAGCTCGTTGATGGTTTTTGCGTTTCAAATACGGTAATTTCGACCTTAAAAATATGGAGCGTTCCGGACGACCAGTGGACTTCGATGAGAACCGCTTAAACCATATTATTCATGAAGATCCCCTTCAAACCAACGTAAAATTGACTGAGCAGATGAATTGTTGTCACATGACTGTATACCACCATCCAAAATTAAAGGGAAAAGCCCAGAAGTTCGGCGCTTGGGTTCCACATGTTTTGAGTAAAAACGACAAAAATCAACGTTCAATAATCGGTCGATTGAACGCGAACAGAAGGAGGTGTCGAAAATGCTCACTTTCGTCTACTTGCCATTCCATTTTGAAGGCATGTAATCAAATAAAATAATATATGTAATGTAAAAACAAACACAATATCTTGCAGAGCAGAAAATTTTCTTTCTTTGTTATACTTTTGGTGTTCATTTTTCAATTTGGAAGAAAACGGACACAACTTATGTTAACACGTAATACATATATACGGTACAATGTATCATATGTGTATAACAATATAAAATCCAGTAGTGTGTGTTCAATACATTTAGGATAGAATATATAAAATTAATTAATAAATAATTTTAAACAATTTAAAACACATAGACAACGAAAAGTCCGAATGTTATCGGTTTATGTTATACTTTTTTATTTCGTTAAAACGTTGAAATCTTTGGAGTTTAATATATTATATTTTTTAATTTTTGAAATTTGAAAATCAACGTAATTTCTCATGGGGTTAGTATGGATATTTTTTTCAAATAAACATAATAAATCAAACTAACATATTTGAATAAACAAGAATCCATCGAATTCCAAAAACATAATAATATTAATACGTTAAATATATATGCGTTGAAAGTTTAAAATTTCAGCATACTTAAGAAAATATACTATAAGTTGCTTATGAGTAAAAATATTAAAAAAAATAATATACAATTTTGAACGAGTATTTCAATTTAGAGGATATCTTTAAGCTTTAATTATATCGTGTTGAAGTGTATTAAAGTATACTTTTATCTTATACGGTTTAATCTGGTGGGGTTTTTAAATAACTTGAAAGATTTATCAATTGATTTATAATTTATATTGTAAAACTCCATTTTATTACAGAATTATTTGATACTTAAATGTGAAAACAATCTACACAGGAAATTAATTCAAAGTGATAAATCTGTTTCGCTTGAAAAAAAAAACATTGTCAAACTGTGCTCTATACATTGCTTACCAAGCATTAATAGTAAAATATTTTATAATCGATACCTTGAAACTTACATATATTTTTTAATAAGAGTCGACTATCCTGCACTGTGGGCGACCACGGGTTTCGAACAACCAGTCCTCAGAAATATTTAATACTGCAATATTATCTTTATCCAACTTTTATATAAAACAAGAAGAAAGAGATCCATTTACTTAAAAAAAGTCAAAAAGAGATATTGTGTCTGTCAAAAATTTTTTATGTAATGGGTGTTAACATAAGTTGTGTCCGTTTTTTTTCCAAATGAAGAGAACAAGGGGACACAACAAAAAATATTACAACAAATTAGTCAATAATGTATTCTCCTTCATTATTTTACAACAAATTAGTCAATAATGTATTCTCCTTCATAATTTACAACTTCTTGACAACGTTCTACAAGTTTTTCAATGCCTGTGCGATAAAAACCATCCTGTCTCGACTCGAGGAATTCGTCCAACCATGTCCGTAATTCGACGTCATTATTGAAGGAAAAACCATTGACGAGTTGTCTTTTCATTCATGGCATCTTCAATGTACACTTCGCAAATATCGCGAGAAGCTTTGGCAGCTTTATTCCCTCGATTGAACGCGAACAGAAGGAGATGTCGAAAATGTTCACTTTCGTCTACTTGACATTCCATTTTGAAGGCTTGTAATAAAATAAAATAATATATGTAACGTAAAAGCAAACACAATATCTTGTAGAGCAGAAAATTTTCTTTCGAACGACGTATAGTTTTTACCATTTCGTTTTACTTTTGGTGCTTATTTTTAAATTTGGAAAAAAAACGAACACAACTTATGTTACCAGCTAAAAGTTTATTGTTTGATTTGGTTCATATATTAAATCCTGGGGCTGATTTTATTAAACGGGATGCAGTAAGTAGCAAAGACAAAACATTTGCAAGCGCTAATTATTTTTGGATGTGTATTAGAGGGTAATTATACAAATTTATTTGTTAATTTATTAAATAAAATCTTATTAAATAATGAGTATAATTTTACAATGTTTTTGTGAAACGAAAAAGATCTGTCATTTTAATTTGAGGTACTGTGAAAAATATTTTCACATTTAAGTGTCAAATTATTCTGTTAAAAGATATATTAAAAAAGCCTGAAGTGATATCCATATAATAACCCTTTTTAGAAAAACTTCAATGGAAAATGAACTCGACTCTTCCGATCTGGAAGGAAGATGATCTTATTTATGCTTTGTTTGACGACATATTTTGTTGACTGGTTCTGGTCATAATATACCTTCTTCTTCTTATTGTGCCTTATCAGGTCCCCCAGACGTTGGCAATTACTCTGGCAAAGGCTTCTCTATCTTGCGCAACCCGGAACAGGTCCTTCACACGTCCCCGTCCAATAAACAAAAAATAAATAAATAATAATAATAAACGTTTATAATAAACCACAAATCCTAATTCACCTATTGGGACCAAATCGATCTTTAGAGCTACTTTATCTATATTAATAAAAATGTAAATGTTCGTTAATTATTTGTAGCTAATCTCCGGAAGTTCTCTACCGATCGCTTTGAAATTTTGAGTAAAGTTAATATTCGTCAACGGAAATGTTTTTTGATTTTTATTTTTATATATATATCAGTGTATATAATAAAATTTTTAATTAAGAGATGAATATTTACGCGAACCTGTCGGGGACAAGGATATCAAATATTGAATATCAACTGTCAAATTTGACAGTTGAGCATATTGCATTTTCGAGGTTTAGTAATTAATATTTGATATTCAATGATTTAGTCTATAACCATAAAATATAAAATAATTTTATGTTTGATAATAAATATTTCCTGTTGAATAATAATTTCGTAATTACAGACGAAAAATAGGTTAGAATCCAAGATACGTCAAAATAAAATTTATGTTAATAAGGATAAGTTCCATATTAAGGATAAGTTCCATTGTGTCATAGCAGCTTGAGAAAATCTTAATATGGCTGAGTCTAGACTTTATAGCGCAAGCGCAGGAAATATATTTGGCAGAACTAATACTAAATTTGTAAAAAATATCCAACTATAATTTTATTTGTTTTGAAATATTTTGAGTATCGTTAAAATAAATATAATCGCTAAAACAAATATAGCTTATATGTATAAAGAGATCTAAAATAAATATAACTTACATGTATAAAAAGATCGAGGATCGCTAAAATAAATATAACTTATATGTATAAAAAAACAGATGCGTGATACTCTCGCGTGGTAGAAGTGAAACTTCTAAGCTCCTAGGAAAAGTTGATTTTATGCATTGCTTTTTTTCGATTTGTTAACGATTTTTTTTAGGATTAGGAAATGGTTCTGTGGAATTTAATTCAAGAAAGTCTCTTTTAATTCGATGAAAAAACTATTTTTTTTTATTTTTTATAATAAACAATAATAAATAATAATTTTAATAATAATATAATACACTTAATACAAGAAAATTTATATTTTTTTAATGTTAAATATATTAATATTTTTATATCATTATTAATTATTCAATGAATTATTTTAAAATAATTATTTAATTATTTTAATTATATTATTAAATAATGTATTATTAGAAATGTTATTTTATTATATAATTTTTTTTTGTATAGTACCATCTGCGCTAATTTATCCGCCATTTTCATTTCATAATGTGCGTTGTTAACAAACCTACCTCTAAGATTATCTTTTTCACTTAGTTTTTTTAACTTATTTTTTTATTTTTCTGTTCAATTAGCGATAAAATTTAATTGTGTTGATTGATTTTCGTTTAAATTCAAATCATATCGTGAATTGATCTCTTGGAGTGACGCGATTATTTGCTTCACAGAGACAACGTGATGCTGGTATGTACATTTTTGACAAACGTCATATTTATTTTAAACGAACTGACAAATTTTTGCTTATTTGTAACAAGATGTATTAATTTGTCATCATTGTTGTTTTTTGTAATGTATTTACCTAAATAACTTGCTATTTATTAGAATAGATATTTATTGTTCATTAATGACGCGTCCAAACATGTCACATCCAAATTTAATTCGTGCGTAGTTTGCAATGTCTTTCCTTAACATTTAATGAATTCCAATAATCTCTCTCTTTGCTTAACATTTAATTCGTTCCAATTATCTCTGTATTTCCTTAACAATACTCCTATTGGACAAATATTTGACAAATGCGTGTCCAGCTGCAAAACGATCGATCAGCTGAGATATTCTCACATCAATTGCTGGAAATTGGGAACGGAAAGGTGCAGGTTGATATGACCCCAGGATGAATTTCACTGTCTCATAACTTAATGTTTCACAATTTCGAGGAAGCAGCAGAACGACGTGTAGCCGGACTTGAGGATGCACGGTTGCGAGCACGGCGATCGCGTTCTGCAGATTCAGAACTGGTTCGTTCTCAACAGAATGTACACGACAGGCTGATAGTGGCTGAAATAGGTCATTAGGAATATCAAAAGTATCTTTTTTATATAGAATTTAATTTTATCTCTACGTTTATATTTCAAAATATATCAAATCGTATATAGAAATGGAGATTTTTTAATATGTTTGATATTCATTCGTTTGAATCAGACCAAGCTTCGCTCTGAAGAATACGTTCATTTGCGAGATACAGTTGTAAATGACGGTAATACAACTAACGTTTGAAGACTAACGATTTGGCCATCTTCATATACAGGCAGTCCACGTCATATGCATGAGTATGCTCAATATGCAATTGCGTATGTTCGTCACTACGGGTGTCCAGACCTATTCACTACATTCACATGCAATTCAGCTTGGGACGATATACAACAGCTCATGGTAAAACATGAAGTGTTTCGGTCTGTGCGCTGCTGGATATACTCAGTGGAATAGCAAAAGAGAGGATGGCCACATGCACATATATAGTACTAATCTGGCTCTATAACAAAATCACTTCAAACGAAATCGACAATGTAATGTGCGCTGAAATACCCGATGCCGACGTCGATAAGGATTTGCATGAAGTTGTGACGAAATATATGATACATGGACCTTGCGGTACACTGAATCCAAATTCACCATGCATGATAGACGGAAAATGATCTAAGCGATATCCTCGAGCATTAGTATCCAACACGGTTACAGGAAACGATGGATATCCTTTATAAAGAAGAAGATCAACAGAAGATGGCGGGAAATTAGCAACCATACAAATGTGAAATGGTGACATCAAAGTAGACAACCATTGGGTTATTGCATATTCGCTTTTGCTATCAAAAGCATACAAAGCGCACATAAACGTGGAATACTGTAACCCCGTTAAATCGATCAAATACATTTGTAAGTACAATACGTGAATAAAGGCAGCTACATGGTAGTTTTTGGCGTGCAACCAGAATGCGGGATGGGAATGCTGTCATACATATCGATGAAATCGCACAGTATCAGGCTGGAAGATACATAAGCAGCAATGAAGCTGTATGGTGAAATCTTTCATTTCCCATACATGAACGAAGTCCAGCTGTTGTTCACTTAGCAGTACATCTAGAAAATGGACAACGCGTTTATTTCACAGCTGTAAATGTGCAACAAATAGCCCTGAATCCACCGGCTACAACGTTAAATGCTTTCTTCACGTTATGTCAAAATGACGCGTTTGCGAAAATACTGCTGTATCAGTGATTGTGACATCAAAAGAAGAATTGGTTGAAAAAGTATTTACCAATATTCAAATCAATTATAAAAATCACGATTGGCTGAGTGAACGAGCTATTGTTGCCGCCAAGAACAAAGACGTTTACGAACTTAACAATATTATTCAGTTCCTTTTTTAATGTTTCGCAATTTTATATGTTTTTGTTATAACTTTCTTTCTTCTTTTTCAGTGCAATCGATCTTTCATTTGAATTCAAATCATATCGTGAATTGACCTCTTGGAGTGATGCGAGCATTTGCGAGCACGGCAATAAACGCGACAGACTGAGAGTGGCTGAAAGACATAAAAAATATTGTATACCCACAAGCATTGTGAAATTAAACATATTAGAAACGTGTGCTTTCTCTTTTCTTTATTTTCCATTTAACCAGACTGAGCCACAGCAACGCGTGGCCGGGTACAGCTAGTTTCAAAAATAAAATCATTATGCTGTTTTTTGTTCAAGTAAAGTCTCCCTTTTTATCAGTTTTCATTTTAAGTTCATTAATATTACCGGTTTGTATTTTTCTTGGTTGCTTTGCTTTCAAGTACGAGATATGTGTTTACCTTAACCCGGAAAGAAAGTTTTTCTTTTGTAACACGCAGTTGAAATTGAATAAGTTGATTGATAGGAAGGCGAGGTATTTTCCGTAAATATTTCCCCATTTCTTCTTCCAGGACCTTGCGGGACCTTCCCAAAAGCTCATATTGGAAGTAATTTACTTGGCTTTTATTCGCTTAGCGCAGGCGGCTGAAATTGGGGATGAATCCAATTTTCTCGTATCTATCTTATTATAACAACCTCGGTCCTTGATTTCGTATCAGCGTTCATATGGCGATATATGAAATTGTCGCGAAAAGATATATATCGAAAAATATATGTTATTAGGGGCGGCATGAAAAGAGAACGAGAGAAATTGCGATAAGAAGCACATGGGGGTTAATTTTTATGTGGGATGAGCAAAATAAATTTCGTGTCGAACATAAAAATGAATTGATCATTTTAAGCTTCTCGTACGAATATATATTATCATGGTCTCCGAGATGGTTTGACCATGTAGAACAAATATACTTTGAGATAGTTTGACCATGTAGAATAAATGTACTCTGAGATGATTTGACCATGTAGAACGAATATACTCTGAAATTGTTTTACTATGTAGAACGAATGTACTCTGAGATGGTTTGGCCATGACGAACGAATGTACTCTGAGATGGTTTGACCATGTAGAACGAATATACTCTGAGATGGTTTGACCTTGTATGACGAATATAATCAGAAATGGTTTGACCATGTAGAACGAATGTACTCTGAGATGGTTTGACCTTGTATGACGAATATAATCAGAAATGGTTTGACCATGTAGAACGAATATACTCTGAGATGGTTTGACCTTGTATGACGAATATAATCAGAAATGGTTTGACCATGTAGAACGAATGTACTCTGAGATGATTTGACCATGTAGAATAAATGTAGTCTGAGATAGTTTGGCCATGTATAACGAATGTACTTTGAGATGATTTGACCATGTATAACGAATGTACTCTGAGATGGTTGGACAATGTATAATGAATATACTCTGAGATGATTTGACCATGTATAACGAATGTACTCAGTGATGTTTGACCATGTATAACGAATGTACTCTGAAATGGTATGACCATGTAGAACGAATGTACTCTGAGATGGTTGGACAATATATAATGAATATACTCTGAGATGATTTGACCATGTATAACGAATGTACTCTGAAATGGTTTGATCATGTAGAACGAATGTACTCTGAGATGGTTTGACCATGCAGAACGAATATACTCTGAGATGGTTTGACCATGTAGAACGAATGGACTCTTAGATGGATTAACCATGTAGAACGAATTTACTCTGAGATGGTTTTACCATGTAGAACGAATGTACTCTGAGATGGTTTAAACATGTAGAACGAATATACTCTGAGATGGTTTGACCATGTAGAACGAATATACTCTGAGATTGTTTGACCATGTAGAACCAATATAATCTAAGATGGTTTGACCACGTAGAACGAATGTACTCTGAGATGGTTTGACCATGTAGAACGAATAAATAAAAAATACTTACAAAATAAATGTACAATGAACCTTTTAAGAAAAGCCATGAGAGAGGTAGACCAAGGATATTATGATTGGATTTTGTGGATGATATTTTGAAAGTAAGAAATGTAAGAAGTACAAGAAATCGTAAGAGTTGTATGAAAATTGGTTTGAATATAGAAGAGGCTAAAAATGTGTGTCGAGATTAGAAAGCTTGGCACTCAGTTCTCTCTGACTACCTAAGCAGATAATATCGTAATGTGTATGTATGAAAGTTTTATTCATTTATCTAGTCATTCTAGCAATACTTACTGTCTTTTATAAATTTAAGTTTTTTACTTTTCCTCCTTTCATTTTCACTAACTTAAAACTTAAAAAATTAACAACTTTGAGGAGGTTGACCAATAAACTGACATATACGAGTAGTACTTGGTATAATAATGAACAGATAAATAAAATATCCATATATTTTTTTACTTTGCAATAGAAGAAAAGGT
The DNA here is from genome assembly GCA_949825065.1 of Odontocerum albicorne. NCBI lineage: Eukaryota > Metazoa > Arthropoda > Insecta > Trichoptera > Odontoceridae > Odontocerum > Odontocerum albicorne. The sequence goes on along the minus strand of OX463842.1, from coordinate 49,930,703 downwards.
TTTATAAGGATTTTTTTCTTCTGATCTTATGATAGGATACATTAATAGAATTACCCATTTATTTCATTAATTTGAGAAGTAGTTATTAAATTAATTGTAACTTTTAAAATTTATGTCTTAATTTTTTTTAATGCGTGTGTTTTATATTTATTATATATATATTTTTACTTTGCAATGGAAGAAAACGTTTTATAACAAATTTTTTTAAATCTTGTGATAGGATAAATTAATATAATTAGCTATTTATTTAAATAATTTAAGAGGGGGTTATTAAATTAATTGGAACTTTTAGAATGTATGTCTTAAATTTATTCAAAATTTAATGCGTGTGTTTTATATTTATTATAGATATTTTTACTTTGCAATAGAAGAAAACGTTTTATAACGATTTTTTTTAAATCTTGTGGTAGGATAAATTAATTGAATTAACTACTTATTTAATTAATTGAAGAGGTGGTTATTACATTAATTGGAACTTTTAGAATGTATGTCTAAAATTTATTAAAAATTTAATGCGTGTGTTTTATATTTATTATAGATATTTTTACTTTGCAATAGAAGAAAACGTTTTGTAACGATTTTTTTTAAATCTTGTGGTAGGATAAATTAATTGAATTACCTATTGATTAAATTAATTTAACCCTCTCTTCCCTGTGATGTCTAACTAGTACACATTGCTTATAAAAACTTTAATATCTCTATAAATAACATAACTTATAATAAACACTGGGTTATAATAAATACTGGGTTCAGATTTTAGGTATTCCTCCGTAATACATTTACGCATTGAAAGAAAAAATAATATTAATAATAATTAGCACTTATCGACCACATCAGAGATATTTTGTGAAAATCGGAAATAAATTCACCAATACAATCAAACGTGAGCCAGTGTGTGACGTAGGTATATTCATTCTAATAAACCGCTATGGGTGAGGAAGATACGCTATTCATGTCTCACTCTACTTCGGTAAATTATGGGAACGCAAGAAATAGAATCTCAGTTCGTTCGCTTCTCTCGCTTCAGTAGCTTTCGGGCATCCATTTGAGGTGGTCGCTTCGCCCGTTTTGTGAACGACGGCCGATGTTTTTTTTCATGTTTTCAGCAATTAAATTTCAATTATTATCACTTTTGACTTTAAATTTAATTAATTTAAGCGATTGGCTATCAATATTATTATTTTTCCAATTTTAAATCGCTCATTTTCACATGTGTATTGAATACACAGCACCGGAACGCACGGATTTTTTAGCACAGGAAGGGAAAGGTTAAGAGGTGGTTATTAAATTAATTGTAACTTTTAGAATGTATATCTTAAATTTATTCAAAATTTAATGCGTGCATTGAGAAAAATACACGGACTGACAATATTTGACACAATACGAAATGGAGTGATAAGGTATGAATGTAACTTTAGGCTGATGTTTTAAGTAAGGTGAAGAAGAGTGCGTTGAGTAAGACGAAGAAGAGTATGGTATATATTTAGTAAGATGTATAAAAATAAGATATGTGGAAAAAATTAAGAAAGATTAACAACATAGATATATAGTGCAAATGTGAGTAGAAGTATAGTGAAAAGAAAGTATGCCTGGATCAAGTAAATGATATTCTGAAAAAAAAGGAAACGTAGAATGTGAGAGAAATCATAAAAGAAGGCTCTCTTCAGGCACTTAATTGCCTGA